>JAODAL010001591.1:190000-224376 GCA_025379985.1 Phyllomedusa bahiana | reverse complement strand
TTTTTTGTCATGGGTTGATGCATATTTTTGCTACTTCCTCTTCAAACAGTCAGGTAGTGTGAAAGAGTACCAATGTTTTTAACTGCTAACTTGACAAGAACAAGGAAATAGAGCAGTACTTCTTGTGATTTACCTCTCGCCCATTGATTTGCTTTTCAGGTTAGCTACACTTCACTGACTGCATTTAGTTATTTCTTTTTGAACGCCTGTTGGTAATTTCAGATGACCACAATTAAACTAGTATGTGTTTAGTGTCTGTTGTGTTTATCCATTAGGCGACAAAAGTGCCTGTGGTGCATCCTGCTTTTTTATGTGAGAATGACAAATAGTTAGACAGGGAAAGGCTGCTGTCAAGTTACCAGATTTTGACGTTTTTTAGACAATATTTTCTTTATTTTGTTACACCTATATTTTATCCTTCACAAAGAACACATTTTTATTTCATAATAAAGAACAACCATTTTTTAATCCATCTGCTTTCTTGCCAACCCAAAACTCTTACTGCCATTTAGAAAGTTAAGTTCAAAGAAAAAAAAATGTGTGTTTTAGATTAAGTGAGTATGAAAGTACTTTTAGGTTTTATAATTGTGAGCTGATTGTGATTAGGTAGTTTCTGGATTTAGTATTAATCTTCAACAATTGCTTTATTTAATACACAACATAAAAATTAAATCTGGAAAGATCCCTGTAGAGATTAAGAAAAGCCAGATTATTTCTCTAAATATTAACATATGATGCTGAAGGCCAAGTACTATAAACAGTATTATCAATGGTCTTTCTTGATTTGTCTTTACATTGAATATCTTGTTTGCATGACCTCTGTTGCTACTATTAGAATATTGATTTGTATGTTTATTTGAATCTTATAGTAAGTTACAATTACGACACAAAATGTGTCGTAACAATAAAAATTAAAAAAAAAAGTTAAAAATGAGTGACTTTATGGATTTATCAGTATCGGTCATCATAATGAAATCTGGTCATCGAGTAAAAGTATTTCTGCTTTAAATTTCTACAGCATTCCACAAATGTCTCTTACTTTTTTCACCAGCAGGGAGTGTTCATGTTGATGGGCATTTATTCAAGACCAAATGTTTTGCTAATTTGAGTTTGATTAGCTTGGAGTTTCATTTAGTCAAGAGCCAAATTGTAGCAACTTGAGATGAACGGGAGCGATAAACTTGTGGAATGGTTTGTAATGAGGGTAGAGTTTATTGTTTTTGGATTTTAACTATGACATTAACAATAATTATGCTTGATAATCTGCTGTGGTATGCCTTTTCTCAAGTTTGCTGGTGTGTATGAAAACAACAACCACAAATCATTTTTAACTTTATGCTCGCAAAGATTTGTGTTGGGACTTTTAGATCAATCCCCAAAGAGTATTAACACTTGGAAACAGTCATAAGTAAATATTTGCCGTTCTTCTGTCTTCCTTTAACAAAGTGTTGAAAATTTTATTTTTGCACCTTCTTTGTGGGAAACAGCATGGTCACCTTCAATACTAAAGAATGCAAGTAGCTTGCACGGCACATCTTCATTCATATATTGCGAGGATAACTTCTGTTCATACTACCATCCTGGTTTCCTGTATATTAAAATCAATGACACTGTAATGAATTCGTTTTTTAATGGATCCATAGTGACACAGACGAATTGTGTTAACTATAGTGGGGTCCATGAAAGTTCTTTAGGCTTTTAATATTTTTGACGGAGCAATGTGCATGGATGGTTCAAGTTCAGGGTAAAACCTACCAACATAATTAGCTGAAGAGTTACTAATCAGTCCAGATAAGAAAGAAACAATCGCCACCACCTCATTTCAAACAGTATGTTCATTCAGTGACGGAAAGTGAAGGTATGGTCAATCAGCTGTATTGGTGGTGCTCAACAGGAACCACAGTAAGGAGCATTGAAGAATCCAACATGGAAAAAAATAATATATCCGCAGCATTCACCATAAAATGTAGTTTTTATTTCAGCATGCACAGGTTTCGGTCACAAGAGAAGATACGGACAGGTGAATATATATTTTTTTCCCATGTTGAGGAGTAATTAATAACCTGAGACAGAACAAACTCGTCTTTCCGGGCAGTTAACAGTCCTAAAGGGTGGACCCTTCTTTGAACACTATTTAAAGACTCAATCTATAGGGGAGTTAAAAAGTGAGTCACATTGCATCTTGCAGTGTCTATTGGAGCTATACATTGGGGTGGACTCAGTGGAATCCCCTATGTATAGTCTCATGTTGAAAAACAAGTATACAAGTATTTTTTTTTGCTACTGCATCCAAATCGGGGGGAAAAGCACAGTTCTCTGTACTATTCTATACACCAAACCTCAATGTACAAGATCAGAACAAAGGTCTGTCATAAAATGGGGGTCTATACTATTGGCACCCACTGGTAGCTTTGTCTGCCGATACGATAAACGTAAATGCTAGTAACAGAGTGTGAAAATAACCTTATTTTGTGTTGATCCTGTAAAAGAAGTCTTGGTTATTCATGGAAATAGTTGACAAGTTTATAATCAAACATCAGCTTAGTAGAGCTGTTGCCATTCACAGGGACCATTATCACCAGCTCTGCCAAAACCTTTAACAAGTAAGGAATTTGGGGAAATATGAGCTCTGAGGCCTGCTGAAATGAAAATCTAAAAGATAATATGGGCTTTAAGAATTAGATTTTATTTGTAAGTAAATGTGAAAATTAGTAAATGTAAAAAGTGAATATTTTTTTCTTCCTTCCTTTGACTGTTAAGTGCTGTGGAGCTCTCTAAAACTTCAATTACAGTACATTAAAAAAAAGTTTTCATATCCAGTCACATTGACCATTAGAATGAGAACTCTCTCTAAATCTATTGATTTAGCATCATAGTGTGTAACCCCACGCCCAATCATTTGTTTTGTGCCTATTCCAAGTATTACTTTCTGTTCTCATTTGAGGAAAGTGAATTTCCTACTGTCAGCTATTTAACTAATCTTTCTGCTGTAGAACAAGCCTACAAATTTGTATCGGAATATACATTTGTTACTTGCGAATTCAGAATATTTTTTTGAGGCTGCAGTGGTCCCTCAATTGGTTCCTGGACATATGTTAAAACGTATGTTAAAACCATGTATGCTGAAACCAAAACTCTACGGAAAACTGGCAATAGCTTCTGTAGCCCCAAAATTAAGATGAAAGAAAACTAAGCAGATAACTAATCCATATAGAGGAAATTCTTAAATATAGCAGCCAGAAAAAACAGCTGGAAGCCACTTTGTATAAAGGACAGGAGCTCCTTTTGGTCACATACAATTAGTATGCTAAATGCACCAGGAAAAAAAGAAAAGTGTGCCACCCTCACCTGGTGCCCAAAGGAGCCGCACTTAACTAATACAGGTGTGTTATGCAACATGTTTATAATCTTGGATCTTTGTGTCAATCAAATGTGCCGCAGATCAGCAGTGTCTGTCGCATTGTATGCATTATGGTTTCAAGATACAATGTTACATTAGAAAAAAATGATGAATCCCATCTCTATGACGAAGAACCCAGGAGGAGGTTTGAATCACATGGGAAACAGAGGCACATATGTGACTAAATGAATTGTTTTTATTCCTTGTATTTTTAGTTGCCATATAATAAAGAGGAAGTTATTTATAATTATTATTAACGAGAGCTGGATTATACGTGGTTCAAGATACATTGTTCCAATAAAAAGCATTGTATATTTAAAATATTGTTCCCCGAGGCAGCACTGTAATTAGCCTCTGTATTGCAGTAAGTGAAATTTGCTGCCAAAGCCACAGCAAGATTCTGCAATGGATAAGGCATGTGAGGGTTGGTTTAACATTGCAGTCTTGCTGGACATGGGGCATCAGATATGAAAACTGTCTAGGTCGAAGAGTTTCTTTGTTGCCCATAGCAATCAGTCAGAGTTGCCCTTTCATTTCATATAGTTCTCTGAAAGAGGTTCTCTGATTGGTTGTTATGGGCAACAAATAAAGTCTTAGACCTAGACAGTTTTGGTACATGTCCCTCAACTGAAAATGTCTTCCATACTAGGAACGTGCACATACTCTTATTAATCTAACAGTTTGAGGATTGTGAATAAGGTTTTGTAAAACCTGTTTCTTTATTGTAGATTTTCCATTACTTTTCTCAGTTATATCTTGTTTAATATTACAGTCACTCATTTCCCTAAGTGTGTTCTTTCTCTAGCTTTAGTCTGCAAAAATGATCTCTCAACTATAAAAAAAATAATGCTCAAATTTCATAGAAATTAAGGAAAACATTAATTTTTACATATAAATAAACTTGTGGAATTTTAATTAATTGTGCATGCAGTCATGTGCAAAAGTAAGAACTATAAATTCCATGACTTAAGTTTGCTTGTATGTTTTTTCTTGAATTTCACACAATCTATATTTAAATCTACCATACAATAAATGTAAACCTTCTGTCTTCTGCCGGAAAAAGGATGTGACAAGTAAAAGTTTAAAGAAAAAAAAAAGATTTCATGCTTCACAATTTATCTGAATTTGGAATCCTAGCTTTGTGAAATTTAGAGCCTGTCAAATTCTTGCACCATTTCAAATGCATCATCATTCCTCGTGCGAGCTTGGAAAATATTCAGTCCAAAGCTTAAATAAAGTAAATAAAATAAAGGTCAAAATAAATCTGAGAAAACAGGATTAAAAAATAGTTTTCAGTCATTTAAAGTAAAAGCCACATGGGAATGAGTTTCTGGTTGTCCTCCACATCTATGTATTTTTTTCTTCCCTTGTATTTTTATTCATACTTTTTCTTAAACTGAAGACGGGATGGGCAAAGTGGGTTCAGGGTACACAGTTTGGCATGTCAAGATAGATATTATCACATATTTACCTAAACTGGATTTTTAGGCATAAATCTTTTTAATCAATCTTATTGTTGAATAAGATAGTCTTACAATATTGATAAAATGTACTCTTACTATATGTGATGTTTGTGTGTCAGACTATTATGGTAGGAATGTACAGTCATGGCCAAAAGTTTTGAGAATGACACAAATATTATATTTTCACATGATCTGTTGCCCTCTGGTTTTTATGTGTTTGTCAGATGTTTTTATCACATACAGAAATACAAGTACAATCATATTATGATTAACAAAAGCTTTTATTGACAGAATGAGTTAATGCAGCAAGTCAATATTTGCAGTGTTGACCCTTCTTCTTCAGGACCTCTGCAATTCTCCCTGGCATGCTCTCATTCAACTTCTGGACCAAATCCTGACTGATAGCAGTCCATTCTTGTACAATCAATGCTTGCATTTTGTCACAATTTGTTGGTTTTTGTTTGTCCACCCGTCTCTTGATGATTGACCACAAGTTCTCAATGGGATTAAGATCTGGGGAGTTTCCAGGCCATGGACCCAAAATCTCTCTGTTTTGTTCCCTAAGCCATTTCGTTATCCCCTTTGCTTTATGGCAAGGTGCTCCATCATGCTGGAAATGGCATTGGTGATCACCCAACTGCTCTTGGACGGTTGGGAGAAGTTGCTCTTGGAGGACATTCTGGTACCAGTCTTTATTCATGGATGTGTTTTTTAGGCAAGACTGTTAGAGAGCCGATTCCCTTGGCTGAGAAGCAACCCCACACATGAATGGTTTCTGGATGCTTTACAGTTGGCATGAGACAAGACTGGTGGTATCGCTCACCTTGTCTTCTCCGAACAAGCTGTTTTCCAGATGTTCCAAACATTCGGAAAGGGGATTCATCAGAGAAAATGACTTTACCCCAGTCCTCAGCAGTCCACTCCCTGTACATTTGGCAGAATATCAGTCTGTCCCTGATGTTTTTTCTGGAGAGAAGTGGCTTCTTTGCTGCCCTCCTTGACACCAGGTCTTGCTCCATGAGTCTCCACCTCAAATGCACTCACACCTGCCAGCTGCTATTCCTGAGCAAGCTCTGCACTGCTGGTAGCCCAATTCCCAAGCTGAAACACTTTTAAGAGACGGTCCTGGCGCTTGCTGGTCTTTCTTGGGCGCCCTGGAGCCTTTTTGGCAACAATGGAACCTCTCTCCTTGAATTCCTTGATGATGCGATAGATTGTCTGTGGTGCATTCTTTCTAGCTGCGATATTCTTCCCTGTTAGGCCAGTTTTGTGCAGTGCAATGATGACTGCACATGTTTCTTTAGAGATAACCATGGTTAACAGAAGAGAAACAATGATGCCAAGCACCAGCCTCCTTTTAAAGTGTCCAGTGGTGTGATTCTTACTTAATCATGACAGATTGATCTCCAGCCCTGTCCTAATCAACACCCACACCTGTGTTAATGGAGCAATCACTGAAACGATGTTAGCTGGTCCTTTTAAGGCAGGCCTGCAATGAAGTTGAAATGTGTTTTGGGGGAAAAAGTTCATTTTCTAGGCAACTATTGACTTTGCAATTAATTGCTGTTAAGCTGATCACTCTTTATAACATTCTGGAGTATATGCAAATTGCCATTATAAAACCTGACGCAATAGACTTTGTAAAAATTAACATTTGTATCATTCTCAAAACTTTTGGCCATGACTGTACTTACTGGAGCACTACCACAAACATATGCATGCAGCAGTATTTACATCAGTGAGGACAGAAAGAGAGAATTTATTAAACATTATGTCACACAACTGTTGTATTCTTCAACAATTAGAGGTAAAGTAAAAAAAATATATTCTTCAGAATTTATCATTTTATTTAAAGTCCAAAACATTGTGCTGCTTAATTTAGTTTTATCCATTTATATTTTGTTTAATTATACAGTTTCCAAATCCCCTGCTTAGATGTAAGTTTAAAGAACAACATTCGTGGTGCCTGCAGGCACCATTAGAGGGAGCACTAGAGTTAATTATGTTCGATGTTAGTATTGGGTTCATTGGAAAACTGTATACAATAAGCACCTGTAGTATTGGTGATAAAGTAAAAAAAAAACAGTATAGAATTTGGCCGTGATTCATCCATTTTCATTGACCGTATCTTGCTTAGCATAACATTGTACATACTGTCTCAGTTTATAGGTTATATTTATAGGCACTTTAGCAGCCTGGAGAGCCATCAGAGCCAAGTAGTTTACCTTAGGACAGACCACTTGTATGGTCACTGTCTTTTTGATGTCTGTAGCTGTTTTCTGACTTAAACTCCCCTTACTGAATAATCTTTTTACTAGTTATAATCTTTACAACGCTATTTTATTTTTGCAGCATAACAAGTAACTTTTAATAAAACTAAAAATAAATAATATAATATAAAATAATACACATCAGTTGGCTGTAATGTCAGATAGTCTACTTCCTGTGGAATATCCCCATATTAAAGTTTTATATTTTTTCTGTTAAAAGTGTGTAAAAATTCTTTAGCGTCCTTTCCTTTACGATTTGCTCTCAACTACATTTTATCACTCTTTTGTGCTGCTCATTATGTTTTTTAATAAAGTAGTTTAAAAATAAAAAGTAGCTTTTTCCATAGCATGAACCTATGTGGATCAGTATTGTAAACCCGAGCAGAACTGCCCTGTCTCTATTCCGTAGTGTCGCAGTTTGGATGAACTTTTATCTTCTATCTTTGAGCATCATTGAAAACCACATAAAATTGTACTATGCTATTTTAATTAGTATAGTGTTACATAGTAATGCTGATCTATCTTTTCCAATTAATGGATATTAAAGGTGTTAGCAGGTGATTGGAAATATTCTTAATTTATTCAGCTGCGCAATGAAAGGACCAGTCCTTTTCTTTTTATTAGGTCCAACTTAAGTCTGTTTCAGAAGCACAGTAATGGGGATACATTTTTTTACGTAGATTGTACTTAGGCCTGTAGTTTAGGTTTTCCGTTGGGTCACGTGTCCTGCACTATCCCTTGTCAAAAAGTGGATGTAAAACACTCTATGCAATCCTATTAGATACTCATATAGACAATAACTTCTGTTCAGACCAAAGTCTATTTCGGGGCATCAGAGTGCAAGTCACATGACACAATGAAAGACCTGAATGTCCGGGATAAATATTATAGCAGCTGGTTATTGGCATTACTGTGATATGATATAGATTTCTATTGGACTAAATAGAGATTTAAAAAAACAGAGTGGTCTTTTAACCACAATATAAAGGACTAAAGTCATCAGTTGTTGCTTTCCACAATATCAGAGATTCCTAAAAATCTAAGGGCTAGAAGGCAGTTAAGAAAGCCTAGCAAATACACCCAAGAGCTGAGCACTGACCGCTTTTTTAATTTACAAAGCTGTATATGTGAATATTAACATATCTTGTTAGAGAAAAGTCCAGAAAATTAAATATGTATTTTAACGTTTGCATGTACCTAGAAATAATTCATTTTATTATCTAAGGATTTATTTTTTTAATTAATCTACATTGAGCGCAGTGCCAGCCATTACCATCACTGTTGTTTAGGAGCAGCCTGTAGTTCTTTCCTGCAGGCTCATTGTAAATGTTCACAAACTTTCCCAGTTACCATAAAGGTGGTGATTATTTTACCTTATGAAAGGAAGCTGATTCATTAGAGCGTGCAGCACAACACTTCGGCTTCACACCCTACAGGGCCTACTCCAGCAGCACAGTTCTAGAAAGAAAGTGAACATTTACAGAAATGATAGAGGGAAGAAAACGTGCATAGAATATGTATGTTATACACAACATTTCTGACTGCACTACATAGAATACACACCTACAGCCGCCTGAAAAGAAAATTTATACTAGTAGCTCATATTGATGTTTTAACCCTGTCTTGTATACATCAGAACGCTGTCCTTTTTACATTAACTTACTTGGTTGATTACATTAAACCACAGTTTCATGTTGCTCTTTCTTTACTATTGGAGGAGGATTTTGATAAACTAGTTAAATACTGAATCATTACAAAAACTGTAAAATATGTAATTTTTTATTGAATTGGTCCTATGCTATATCTTATGTTAGAATATGCACTTAAAGGAGTTGTCTCATTAATAGCTTTCAGCCTCTGTCTGTGAATGGGAGTTGAATTGAGGGGCGTGCTAGCTTCTCTGCCTCTTCCCCCCTCCCTCTTCCCCCCTCCTCTCAGCACACAGGCAGCTATCCGGGATTGCTGCTAGATTTTAACCCTGTGTGTGCCTGCCTAGAGAGGTCTATGATTGCTAATAGTGTTCCTATACCCTCTGCTTAGCTTACATATCTCCACATCTCCAGCAACAACAAACAAACCCTCTCAGAACAGAGGCAGGAAAGCTGCAAAGTGTTACTCAGGATGTGTCCCTAGTACAGCATAACGTTTTACAATCTGTTTTAGTAATTATTATAGTACAGCTCCACAGACATCAAAGATTATAGTAACAAACCGGCTCACTGCGGTCACATCTATTCATCAGGCCCCCATCTCTGCGCCATCTGTGTAGAGAGCAGGAGGAAGCAGGCACACACAGGGTTAATCCAGGCAGCACGGACATAGAAGCCAGAGTTCTCCCTCCTCCTCCCTCCACTACAGAAGCATTCTCCGACCTGTCTTCAAAGGTGATGAGTCATTCAGACCTGACAGCCAGTAAGATAAGGATCAACAGGTCGGCTGCTATAGAAATTTGAGAAGCTGAGGCACTCCTATGAACAGGGCCTAGCTCAAATTTAGTAGGATATTTTAATGAACATTAAATTGCAAAGCTGCTTGTTTTTTAAAGATCTTTTAATTAAAACCCAATCATTGTAGCGAGACAACCCCTTTAACCTTAACTTTTGCATGTAGTTTACAACATGTGTTTCTGCTTTGGTGGCTTTTTCTGCATATATAATTGTTGCTATCCTGACAGCATAGATCTGGCCTTTGTACTGTCGAGGCTCTGTATTTTTGCAACTTTATTGTTCAGTTATCTTTTACCTTGTCTTATGCGAATACTTGACTACTTGTCTCATTGCTTTGTTTATTAATAAAATCTTTCTTGAATTTGAAAAAAAAAATTAATAAAGGGTAGTCACTTGAGCAAAAAAAAAAAGAAATATGTAATTTTTCCATAGATTTTTATGATGGTTATATTATGAATGCACACAGATCTGTAATAGTCATGTATATGAGGCCTAATAGTCGGTATATGCTCCTCTATCACTGAACATTTCATATCAACATTATTCTTTCATTATTGTTTATATGCTGTATTATCATAATGATAAGGCTGGCATTTAATTATCTAATGTATATGTACTATACTTCATATCCTATTTACTGTATGAACTTTTGTAAAATGCAAAATGCATGCACCAAGACTGAGGATGAGAGGGCGAAAGATAGACAAAGCTCAGCAAACTACCCTGAGGCTTTTACTTACAAGGCAAAAGGAAATTACCTTTAGGCTATGTCTACACAGCAAACAAAAGCGGTTGGATTTTCGGCGGTTTTAGTATTTTGAAACCGCTGAAAATCTGACTGTTTATCAAACCCATAGATTTTAATAGAAAAAAATGACCTGTAGTCTACACAGGTTGTTTTTTTTAAGCTCGTTTTCTGGCGCCGGCGGATTATACAACATATTTCTAAATCCGCCATCGGTTTCCCATACAATCAGTTGTATGGGCCGATGGCAAAAAACTGACACCAACCGCGGTTTTTGCAAAAACAGTGACAAAAACCGCGGTCGTGCATCGGACAATAAACGACCGGCTTTCCAACGGTTTTTGTCCATTGCTGTGTGGACCTAGCCTTAAACACAGAATTCTGCTGTTTGCCTGTAGAGTAGGGAGCCTACATTCTGCACAGGTAGATGAAAAAGCTGAACTACCCCTTTTAATCTTGTGTTCTTCCTTTGATACAGTCCTGTGGTTTTTACTTGTTGTTTGGGATGAAAGTACATCAATGCATGTTGGTTGAAAGCACAATCAGTTTACAGCTAAACAAGTGAATATACACAAGTTATTTGTTTTTTTTCTTCGACAGGGGAGATCCTTTCTGAGCCCCCAAACAACAAGCTTGACAAGTTTAATGGAACACTACTCTGGAAAGACTGCAAATATTCTTTAAATAATAGCAAGATGCTTTTAAGAGGATGTGTTCTGAGAAATACTGAATGGTGCTTTGGGATGGTCATCTTTGCAGGTATTTTGTTCACTTCCAAACACTTTATATGTATTTTTCAATGTGTCTCAAGTTAAACCTTTTAATAAAACCCTTTTATCTTGTTTACCCATCTGTGCAGCAGGTTTTGTGGGAATTTACCTTTAATTCCAGTTGGCCATACACTCGCTTGGCCAACAGCTGTTTTTTCCCAACCTTCCCATATACAGTACATGCACGCTCCCTTTTCCCAAGTGTACACACATTCTTAATATGGAGAAGGGAACAGGTGGTGGCTTACCGCCCTTTATCTTTTTTGAGAACAAAGGATTGGATATGTTAATACTCAACATATTTCTGATAAGATAATCTCTTGATTTTCTAGATACAATACTGGAAGCTCTCTTTAGTGACCAGTTGGGGTAGTCCCTAGATTTAAGTCTACGGCAGATACATTTTTCTTCCAATTGATATGCTTGTTGCGTGCTACAGTTACATTTTGCCCGTGTCATCTCCCTTACTGGAATAACTTTGTGTGTATGTCCAGGATGAAAGCTTTTATAATGTAATATTGTATTTCCTGAAGTCGGCTCACGATAAGTTTTGAGACTCTTTCCTGGTCGTGTACACCTGTCGAAACAAGATCTAAAAAAGTCTGATTCTGCTACAGTCCACTAACAGATGTTTGTACGCCTTGTTTATTTTGCATTATTTAGTACCCTTTGACTTTATGATGCTTGTTTGGAACCTGCAAACCTCCGAAATATTTACTTACATATCGTCCTCCTTATTCTCCCATTGATGACTGACTATACTATTTTGTTTGTACAGGGCCAGATACTAAATTAATGCAGAACAGTGGTAAAACCAAGTTTAAGAGAACCAGCATTGATCGTCTTATGAACACACTAGTTTTATGGGTAAGTTAATAACATAGGTAAAAATGGTTTTGCCTTTTAAAAATGCTAAGGCCCTTTAGAAATGGATAGCTTCCCCTTAAGTTGACTATTTGCTTATCATAAAATTACTTTTTCTTTAGACCCTACCCTGCCACCATCTCTTCCATGCATTTTTGTTGAGTATTAGTTTTAGTTTTCTATTTGTTTTGTGTATGTCTCGCACTTTCATTTCCTATATAGTCCAGGTTCAGGGTTAATTCTTCTTCTCTTAAAGGGAACCTGTCACATAGATTATGCCCCCCTTGCTGAGGACAGCACAAGTGACAGACCTGCTGTTTCCAGCGCTGTGTCCCTTATTCTGTAAGATGCAGGAGTTTTAGAGCATTTAATACTCAAATCTTATTCATGAGCAAGTGTTAGCCCAACCCACCAAAGGATATCCCCGTCCACTAACAGTTATTCACATGTTTCTACTTATTCAATGTAATAGGTTTGTCAGTTGTGAAGTGGGCGGTGCATGGAAAAAACTGACTCTTTCCATGACTCTTTTCAGCTGAAAACTGCAGATTTGAGCATTAAATGCTCTGAAACTACAGCATCTTCAACAATAAGGGCCGCAGTGCTGGAAAGAGCAGGTCTGTCACTAGCTTGTGTTGCCCTGAGCAGGGGAGGCATAATCTATGTGACAGGTTTTCTTTAAGTTTATGCGATGCCGTACGCTAGTTTTATCATACATTTGTTAAAATGTATTGACCTAGTGTTTTTATCAGCGTAAACCTAATTATCTTGATATTACACTCATTCTGGTTAATGTACCTTTTACTGGTCTAGTAAGCAAATAAAGCTGATTCAACAACCCAAAAAAATTGGTTTAGTCTAATGTACGTGTGCCTTAGTCAAAAGGCATAGCAGATTAATAGCTTTTGCTCAATGCTTTGAGCCTTTCTTGTTGGGAAGGCTGTATCTGTGGAGATTCACAATAATTTTGATGTCTGTATTCCAGATATTTGGCTTCCTAGTATGCATGGGGATTATTCTAGCTGTTGGAAACTCCATTTGGGAACATCATGTAGGCAGCCGTTTTAGAATCTATCTTCACTGGGATGAACTGGTGGACAGCGCGGTGTTCTCGGGATTCCTCACATTCTGGTCTTACATTATCATTCTAAATACTGTAGTACCAATTTCTCTCTATGTAAGGTAAGCGTAATAATCACACATAAGGGTAATGGGGTGTAGATATAAATATATTGTCTCTGAGGGTGTTACATGTATTTGTTCTGTAATCGGAATTGATAGATGTGGCCCATTAATAGAATTTGTGTCTCTTATTTGAAATTTCAAACACTGGCCTCCTAAAAATGGTGGCTGCAGATGGAAATTCAAGAACCAGGACTTCATATCATACTATATTTGCATCAATTTCAGTTTCTATTCATAGTATTGTCTTTTCTCTAACCTTTTCTAAATCAGACCTCCCTCACCTATAATGAGATGAAGCTTTCATAGTAAAATTAGCTTTTTTAGCTTCCTTTGATAGCTATAACCATTTTCATTGAATTGTGTCAATGATTTTGTTTCCTTCCTGCTTCATTCAACAGCCAGCAGGTAAGCAGTAGAGGCAGCATTGTCACTCCTGCACCTGAACACCCAGGCTTGGCATACCTCATGTACTAATCACTGTAGTTTTGTACCTCTGCCACCATACAATTCACCCATTATTTCTTTTTTTTTTTTCCTTCCCTCATATTTGTGTGCACATTTTTCCCAAAATGCCTTACTGTAGAATAGTTCTGTAGACAGAAGTCACGTGTATAGAATGTTTGTATGTGTATTTATCCGTTTGTGTACTCACGCTATAGTGGTTGTGAGTATCTCAAAAACAAATATTTCAGAAAAATATAAATGTCAGTTTATGATTTTATCTTCATTCACAGTGTAATTTTTGTCATTTTCTTGCTTTATCACTTCTGTATAAGTAGATACATGAACTAGTGAAAATTATAATCTAATTTCCTTACCATGGACATACTTTATAGGGCCATTCTGAAGCATTTTTACTTACCAGAACAGCGGTGGGGAACATCGTGAATACAGCCTGTAAAATCCTTGGTTCTGGGCCTGTGTTCAGAAAACAAGTGACAAGCACTTCAGAGGCAAGCGTATGCGCAGTAGTAGCTTAAAGTAGTATTGCTTCATCAGTTCGTCTGTTTCATTGTACTCTCAGCTTCTCGGCTCTTCAAATCCAGGGGCGTTTCTTCCCCTTCCAGCTGGGTGTTTCTTAACTGAAGGGGGATGACATCACCCCCCCCCTTCACTGTTCATGCTCGCTCCCGAGTCAGTGTGCTCCCTCTCTCTGTCTGAGTGCACATGTCACTGTGTCATTCCTCTCCCTATGTAGTCTTATTTTGTAAGAACTGTATGTTTACATAGCACACCCTGCATTCAGTCTAGACCGTCTTCTATGAACTCGGAGCACTGATATCTTCTCCTGTCACAGCAGGAGGTTTGTTACGGTTGAATCCAGTCTTCTATGAACTCATCCAGAGCAGCACAGATCTTAGGCACCGAGGCACAATTCTGCTGTTTTCTGATTGTAGAAGCAGCTGCAGTGTTACGGTGCAGCTGCTAGCTGTGAAGAGTGAAAATGTTGCCGGCCCCTTATTCTGAGTGAGAGAGGCAGGAATGCACACTCCCGTGAATACGACCGGGGGCCAGACAGAATGTAAATTAGTAGAGCCGTCAGCCAATGAAATGAAAGGAGGTGGAATCCGACCAGCACTGGGGAACAGTGTTTACAGAAAATGAAGATAAGGGAGACCGTGAAAACAAGACCGCTTTGCAAATGACATCCAATTGCAAAGTTGTTTGTTTTCACTGTCCCTTTATTCTTAAGACCATTTAAAGTAGTGATACAACACCTTTAAGCTGTTCCTTACTGATGCGCTGTGACTCATTCGTTGGTCTTTAAAGTTCCAATCACTTGTTCACTGACTCCGTAATATCAAGCCCAACAGCTTTGGTCTGTACCATTTCTGCTCCTACTATGCTACTCCATGTCGGGGAAGGCTTAGACATCATAGCCTGGGTGGGAAAAGAGACTCGGCACAATGCATGTAAACTTGAGAGGAGCGGGATGCAGTTCTGTTCAGTAGTTGTGCTAACTTCTGATGTCTCTTGATGTTTTCACCATTCTGATGCTTGAAATTCCTTGAAAATCCATTTCTGATTGGGGTTTGGTATGACAGAGACCCATAAGTGCTCTGATTTCTTTTTTGATAACATTTGTGTGATATGGATTACACGCAGTATAGACAATAGTTTTAATTTGTAAATGAAAATTTACCAGCTTAAAAGTGTTTCCTGGTGATTTCGTATTTATAAGATATACTGTCACTACTTGACCCCAGTAGTAAGACCTCCAGTAATTCCAAGAACAAAGGTTTCTGGTATTGTAATATAGAGTTGTGCCGTTGAGAAATAAATCTGAATGGATTGTTGTAGCTTTCCTAGATCTGTAGGTCATAAGTTCCAGAGAAAAAAAAACATTTAAGATAGTAGTATTCGTTATTATTATCGAAATAATTAAATTCAACCTATTTTTTATTGAACTGTACACACCCTGCAGATCAGCCACAAATGTACACAAACTGCAGATCAGCCATGAACTATCTGCCTCCAGCTACCAAAACATCTCTGGTCCATTAGGGCGTTGACTACACTTAAGTTGTCCAGTTCTGGCACCAGACATTAAGGCCATGTTCACAAGGCTTAAAATGGGCCGTATTTCGGTCCGTAATTACGCGCCGAAGTGCGCCAATTACGGGCCGAAAACGGCCCATTCATTACGGTAATTCACAGTTCTCATAGAGAACTATGGATTACGTCTCCTCTCCCCGACCGGCGAATCCGCCGTGCGGGGAGATAATTGACATGTGAATTACTAGCGGCGTATACGCGCCGCTGGCAATTCAAGTCAATGGGCCGGCGAAGTGCCGGCCCCCCCGCTCACTCCCCCGCTCCCGCCCCGCCCCCGTCCACACGGCGTAATTACGGGGCGTAATTACGTCCCGCAATTAAGCCGTGTGAACATAGCCTAACAGCAGATCCTGTAGCTTGTGAAGTGGAACCTACATGGATCAGACTTATTTTTCCAGCTTATTACACACCTGCGCCATTGGATTTAGACTCTTTCCATATGAAAAGTATCTCAAGTTGTAATTCAGACGCATTCAACTTGAAATACTCGTCTAAAACCCAAAAATATTCCTATTGACCTCAATAGAAAATACGCGTTGTAGTTCACACAATGTGTATTTTTGGCAGTCAGTTTTTAAAATCGAAGCATGGTAAAAACAAAAACAAAAAAAAAACTTTGAACATGTTCATTCCTTGGTCGTATTCCACACGGAAAATGCATGGACATTTTCTATTGATGTCAATGGAGATAGCGAAAAACCTCATGTAATACACAGACAAAACATTTGGATGTGGTTTTTAATGTGGATCTGTTTACAAAACCACATAAGAAAGAATGGGACTCGTTTCTGACTATAGACCGCGAGTAAACCAAAATATGAAAAACAATCCAATATCGACATGCAATAAGTATGTGAAATACTTGTTGAAAATGCGTCGGATGAAGGGCACATTATCCTGCTGAAAGAGGCCAATACCACTAGATAATCCATGAAGGGCTAGAAACAAAGAAGACTGACAACAGAAAAAAATAATGCCCTTATGTCATTTCCTTTTTATCTTAGATTTATCTTTTATTACAGGCATGTTTAATTCTACTACTGTTGACTTTTCAGTAAAATATTTTTTTTTTCATTTGCTTCTATGTTCCCTCGAATCATTTCAGGTTGTGTCCCCTTATTATTGTATTTATTTTTTATTGACAAATTTTCCTCCTGTACCACGTTTAAACCTTTAACATACCTTTCTCAATCATGTCTCCTGCTCCATTTTTTCTTCCATGTTATAGAAGTTCTTTCAGTCTTTGCTGCTTCATTTTCTATTTGAGACCTTCCAACCCCTTTGTAATGTGTCTGTGGACCTGTTCTATTTTATCGGTGTGAATGTGATCAGTCTGCAATAATGTTAAGGTAGGTGGTACATGTGAAAGTAACAGCCATATGAATGTGATTGTTCATGGTTTTCCAGCAGAACACTTCCCAGAGCATAACATTGGGCAACATGTATGAACAGGGCTGCGTCAGATATCTGTCATCTTTTCAGCCTTCGACACTGTGTATTGCGCCTGATTTCGGGGGGCGTGCAGGAGGTGGGGCGCACTAGCACCATAGCGAAGCTACATATTTATAGTTTCAATACCGCATTTCTAGGCGCATTACAGCTGGAACAGGTATACCACTTTCAAAGGGGTTTACCTGAGTCAGAAATGTTGTACTAGCGCTAGAATGCGCCTGATTTATGACCCACTGTAGAGCGGGTTAAAAAATAAGGCGCTTTCTGTGCCATTATTATGCGCATGAAATTTGCCGTTAACATGCTAAATTTCATTGTCTTCACCAGTTATGGGGTCCTGGGTGAAAGCGAGCCTGGCACTGTACAACTTCTGCTTCCTTATATAGAGATCTAGCGTTTCCCTGTAGTCACTACTAGGGGAGTTTTACACCTTCCATTAAGTTTAATGTTAGATTGATAATTTCACATGCACTGAGCTCCCCCTAGTAGTGGCAGCAGACAGGCAGTTTTGTCATGTGCTGTGTGAAAGAAAGCAGGGGATTTAGAGCTGTATGTGGAAGAATTATAAATCTGTTTATACTAGCTGTGTTATGTAAATACATTGAAAAGTATGGTGTTTCCACTATTTTTTTTTTTACTTTTGTTAAAGAGGTTTTGCCAAGATCTCATTTCATACCTCCTGCATCCAGCTCTTCAGCTCTGTGTGCTCATAAGGGGGCATGTGTGATTTGTTTGAATTGCATATCATGTGACCCAGCAGGATGACATCACCAGGCCTTTCCTCTCTAGTGAAAGAAAAGTCTGTTTATGTATAGAATTGTAAGTAGCTACACTGTAGCTCAGAGGTAACATTTTTGATTTACAGCACAAGGGTCCTTGGTTCAAATCCCTGCAGGAATTTAACCTGTGGATTTTTTTTCCCTCTTTATCAATGCACAAACCTCATTGAGTATTCTTTTTTTTAATTGCACTGTTTGACTTATTACTAACTAGTCCAAAGGACAGGAGTAGAATGACAGCACCCGGGGTTTGAACACTCAGTAGCTACCTGAGAGGAGAGGAGATGTCTGAGCATGTGCGACCAGGACTGAGTAGCTCACAGCCTTGGTCGTATCCCCTGGAGATGAGCTGTAAATAATGGATCACTAAAGGAGCAGCTAAAACAAAAATGGTGCAGAATTTTTTATAATAATGAATGGTGAAAATCTTTATTATTTATTTTTCAAACTTCCCACGTCAATTTTACTTCGTGGCAAAACCCCTTTAAGTATTGAAAAAGGTCTAATCTGACAGTCAAGTCTGATTCATCTACGGGGCATATACCCTGTTAATAAACCTGTTAAAGACACTGCAAATGTGTTTTGTTATTTTTCATGGGTATATTTACAGAGGTATTATTTTTAGTGTGTGAGGGTACTGAATGCGCCGCAGTACAGCGGGAGATTTAGAAGTACGCGTTGTCAAGCGCATACATCTAAAATGCTCTGTGCCAATTCACATTCCAGTGACCTGTTACATCTCCCTCCCGGCGTGTAATACACATCGGGGAAAATGGCAGTAATCAAGGCTCTCATTGAGATCTATGAATGACTGTATTTGCAGAGCAATTATGCCCCGAATTACGAACCACAAATATGCCGTGTGAACATACCCTTATCACTGTGCACAAAAGAAGCTAATGAATGAAAATGTCATTTCTATTTAATATACATAACATAGGCACACAATTTATTTGTGTTTAACAGTCAAACGTTTGTGTCTAAATTCTAGCAAATAATTATGGGCATTAGGTTGATGCGTAAACATGTAAATCCTGCATAGTCTGGTTTCCATACACTAAAAACATAAATTGGCTGCAATTTCAATGTAAATTTGATTCTAATTAATTTCTAAAAGTAGAAATATTATGAGACCCACCCTTAACTCGTGCTAATTGGATTACAGTTTTGTATTGTAATGCAAAATATGTTGAATTTTTTTATATCCCTTGGGTTCATTGTCCTAAATTGTTAGTATTCTGCTTAATTCATAGCTAAAGAAGCACAGATGCAAGTGGAAACTAATAATGATGATAACAGTCAGAATTCATCATATTATTTGTGTCACGCATGTTTTAAAGGGATCCTGTCAGCTCATTTATGCTCCCTAAATGAAGGACAGCTTGAAGTAGCTGCAGGTTTCCTGGCTTCAGTAAGCTGTGTTTTACTCTGTATTGCTACGGAGTTCCAGAGTAAAACACCCTATAAAACTGAGCAGGTAGAAGTGCCGTGGCCACGGAAAATAAGTCCTGATGCTTGGCTTCTCCCTGCCCACATCAGCTTAACTGACAGGTCTCTCCCTTGTTTGCTTATAGGTAGAGGCCTGCTGATTAAAGTGAACCGGTCTTATCTGAGAGCAGGATGCAATAGAGGGAGAGAAGCTGAGCTCTGGGATATATAGGGTTATATGATAGAGGAGAGAAGCTGAGCTGAGCTCTGTGATATATAGGGTTATATGATAGAGGGAGAGGAGCTGATTTCTGTGATATATAGGGTTATATGATAGAGGAGAGAAGCTGAGCTCTGTGATATATAGGGTTATATGATAGAGGGAGAGAAGCTGAGCTCTGTGATATATAGGGTTATATGATAGAGGAGAGAAGCTGAGCTCTTTGATATATAGGGTTATATGATAGAGGGAGAGAAGCTGAGCTCTGTGATATATATGGGTATATGATAGAGGAGAGAAGCTGAGCTCTTTGGTTTTATAGGGTTATGTAATAGAAGAGAGAAGCTGAGCTCTGTGATATATAGGGTTATATATAATCATGACTTGACATGCAGCAAGCAGAGCAGTTAGCATTTTCAAAGTGACAAGTTAACCTAAATGCGTCATATCATTAATTTCTCTGCTTTTTACACATCAAAGCATATAAACCTATATATCACAGAGTCAGTTCTTCCTCTATCAATAACCTATATATCACAGAGCTCAGCTCTCTCCCTCTATCATATACCCTATATATCCAGAGTCAGTTCTTCCCTCGTCAATACCTATAACACAGAGCTCACATTCTCTCCTCGATCTAACCCTATAATCCAAGCTCAGTTCTCTCCTCATAAAACCCATATATCACAGAGCTCACTTTTCCTCGGTCAAATAACCTATAATCACAGAGCTCACATTCTCTCCTCGATCATATAACCCATATATAAAGAGCTCAGTCTCCTTATCATAAACCATAATCCAGAGTTCAGCCCCTCCTCTTAAATAACACTTATATCACAGAGCTCAGTTCCTCTCCTCTATCATATAACCCTATATATCACAGAGCTCAGCTTCTCTCCTCTATCATATAATCCTATATATCACAGAGCTCAGCTTCTTCCCCTCGGTCAAATAACCCTATATATCACAGAGCTCACATTCTCTCCTCGATCATATAACCCTATATATCACAGAGCTCAGCTTCTCTCCCTCTATCATATAACCCTATATAACACAGAGCTCAGCTCCTCTCCTCTTATCATATAACCCTATATATCACAGAGCTCAGCTTCTCTCCCCTCTGTCATATTACCTATAGAATCACAGAGCTCAGCTTCTCTCCTCTATCATATAACCTATATATCACAGAACTCACTTCTCTCCTCTATCATATAACCCTATATATCACAGAGCTCAGCTTCTCTCCTCTATCATATAACCCTATATATTACAGAGCTCAGCTTCTCTCCTCATCATATAACCCTATATATCACAGAGCTCAGCTTCTCTCCCTCTGTCATATAACCTATATATATATCACAGAGCTCAGCTCCTCTCCTCTATCATATAACCCTATATCTCACAGAGCTCAGCTGCTCTCCTCTATCATATAACCCTATATATCACAGAGCTCAGCTTCTTCCCCTCGGTCAAATAACCCTATATATCACAGAGCTCACATTCTCTATCCTCGATCATATAACCCCTATATTATCACAGAGCTCACTTCTCATCCCTCTTCATATAAACCCTATATATAAAGAAGTTCAGCTCCTCTCCTCTATAATATAACACTATATATCACAGAGCTCAGTTCCTCTCCTCTATCATATAACCCTATATATCACAGAGCTCACATTCTCTCCTCGATCATATAACCCTAGATATCACAGAGCTCAGCTTCTTCCCCTCTGTCATATAACCCTATATATCACAGAGCTCACATTCTCTCCTCGATCATATAACCCTATATATCACATAGCTCAGCTCCTCTCCTCTATCATATAACCCTATATATCACAGAGCTCAGCTCCTCTCCTCTATCATATAACCCTATATATCACAGAGCTCAGCTTCTCTCCCTCTGTCATATTACCATATAGATCACAGAGCTCAGCTTCTCTCCTCTATCATATAACCGTATATATCACAGAACTCAGCTTCTCTCCTCGATCATATAACCCTCGAGATCACAGAGCTCAGCTTCTCTCCTCTATCATATAACCCTATATATTACAGAGCTCAGCTTCTCTCCTCCATCATATAACCCTATATATCACAGAGCTCAGCTTCTCTCCCTCTGTCATATAACTATATATATATCACAGAGCTCAGCTCCTCTCCTCTATCATATAACCCTATATCTCACAGAGCTCAGCTTCTCCCCCTCTGTCATATTACCATATAGATCACAGAGCTCAGCTTCTCTCCTATATCATATAACCGTATATATCACATAGCTCAGCTTCTCTCCCTCTGTCATATAACCCTATATACCACATAGCTCAGCTCCTCTCCATCACATCCTGCTCTCTAATAGGACAACATAAGCCACCTAACAGGTTCCCACTGAGTCGAACAAAGCAGGGAGAAGCTGCACATTGGACTCCTCTCATTTAATCTCACCCACGTCCTCAATTTTGCAGGGCGTTTTGAAAAATTCTGTGAGGTTTTATGATAAAAAAGAAACAACTTATGGAGACCAGGAAATTTTATGCTGCCCTTGGTTTATTCAGCGTAAACAAGTTGACAAGTTCCCTTCATGTTTCAAGTAGGGAAAATGTATATCAGTAAACTATTGCGCTTTCACTTTCCCAGCAAGAGCCTCCCTTAGCATGCTTATAATTTTTTTGCATCTTGTAATAAACAGACGTCTTTTGTGTATAAATTATGTTTTTTACAATGCCAAGTCAAATACTTTCATGTCACAGACTACAATGTCAAGCTAAATTCATATTGAGCAGAATTTACAACATTTTAAGTTTGTTGCAGTGTCTTCAGCTCAGTATCTTATGTCTACACATGGAATTTTTCTCATATATCATTTGCTTTTTACAACATCTGAAAGGGGTGGGTAAACGTGATATTGTTCAGCTAGAGAATCCTCACACACTTCCAAGACACAACACTTTCTTGCTTTCTCTTCTTTCTTATTATCTTAGTCCAGCTTTTGTACTTAATTGGCTGTATTATTTTGCACTAGCAGTATCTCCAAAACACTTTCAGCCTTTGGCACCCTCACAAAAATGCTAACATGCAGGAGTATGATGTGGAAAAATACTACAGAGATTACATCCCTTTCTTTATATTTAGAGGTGAGATTGTTTTTATTAGTCTGAAAAAGACAACTTTATAATGAGCCAGAAAAGAGGAGACAATTATATATAACCCTAACTACAGCAGTGTTCTTAGTTTGTACCTTCTCAATATAATGTATATTTTATTTCTTTTTAGAAGTTGCCTTCTGTAAATGTTATTTTGTACAAGGAATAAGATCAATAGTATAATGTTTACAGCCTATAAAAACTGTACACAAATGTATTATCGGATTGCCTGAGAAATAGTTTCTATCTACATATTTGTAGGTACTGTCAGTTTTGATTGTGCCTTTATTTTACTATATAATTTCACTTTTGAGTATGTCCTACCGAAATTTGGACTGCAGCACTTTACCATCTGAGGGGGACGCTATGATGCTTTTCATCCTGAGTTTCTTATGATATCGGTACAATGCCATAATTCCATTCAAAATCCAAAAGACTGGTCCGCTGTCACGGTTCACACCGCAGTCCCTGCCAGACCGTCGCCGTGTCCGTGCCTGCCATGTTCTCCACTGTGGCTTCCTGTGCTGGGGTCTCGGCGGCCTGCGCCCTTTTGCTTTATATTTGCCTATCTTAGTTCCTGTTCCTGTTACTGCGAGTGTTGTACTTGTACTCACCAACTGTCGCTCCTGTTTACTGGGGTCCTGGGCGTGCGCGGCAGCTTCCTGCCTTTTATTGGGTCAGTGTCCTAATTGCCTTCCTCTTGACCTGTGACCCCTGGCTATAAGAGGTACTTCCTGTCCTTGCTCCAGTGTCAGTTCATTGTTGTGCATTGTGCTAGTCCACCAGAGCTCCTGACTAGCTCCTGGCTTCTTCTATTTAGGACTTAACCCCTGTGATGTCTGGTTCAGTTCTTGCAGTCCATCAGAGCTCCTGACCATCCTGCTGTCGTTTCTGCTGTTCTTGTACCGGTCCAGTACCTGCTGTATTTCTGCCATTGGAGCTGTCCTGTACCTGCTGTATTCCCACCATTGCACGTGTCCAGTTTCCTGCTGTTGCACATGTCCAGATACCTGCTGTATTCTGCCGTGTCTGTCAGTACTGCTGTATTCGCCACTGTCATTACCTGCTGTATTCTGCGTTGATCTGTCAGTTACCTGCTGTATTCTGCGTTTATCCTGGTTCCTGTTATCGCTTGTACTGTCGTTAACCATTCTGCCGTTGTACCTGTCCAGTTACCTGCTGTATTCTGCCATTGAACCTGTCCAGTTACCCGCTGTATCCTGCTGATGCATAGGTTTACCTGCTATTACCTGTCGTTGTACCTGTCTGCCACCATCTGGGACCTGAAGTCTTCCTGCAGCTATGTATCTGCCTCCTTTGCTCCCAGTGTCTGGTGTTCCTGTCCTGCATCTTGTCTGTCACCGAAGGTAGCCACGTCAGGGGTAGCAACCTGGGGGTTCCCCGCAGCAAAGTCCGTCCAGCCATGCGGCGGGCTCCAGTGAAGACCGGGGGCCCCTTGGACTGCGCTCCCTGGCGTGGGCCTTCATCTCTACCATCTTTGCCCGCGGTGATCACAGTGGATCCTCACCCGTTTACCAACGATCGATGTGTCAGTGCCTTCTAACACCGCCGGATCGCACATTTTCCTTTTCCTTAGTACGCGTGGGTATGAACACTAAAATGCTTTCTAACACTGTTATGCTACTAATTTTTCCACCTTTTTTCCATAATACTTTAGCCTTTCATTTTATGTCACTTTTATATTTTCTTTAGCAGCAAAAGTAGCACTAAAATAAGTTTTGTAATGGTGTCCCTTTTCCGTCACGGCAATTTATATACTGTATAGGTGATCTAAAGTTTTAAGGTAATCGGGAGAGGATCTAAAAATTGCAGGTTGTGTTAAATAATAAAATTTTAATTTTGTGTGTATGTTTTTTCCACTATTTTATTTTAGATATCGTGCCTCCCACAGGAAAAAAGACCTCTGGGGGGCACCTTTATATAACTTTTTTTCGCTAATTTCTCCTGACATTTTAGCCCCAGTTACAAAGGAAATACACACTCTAAAATCACTGCAGAGCTAATATGAGACTAATAAGAGCAAGCCGTTTTTGCAGTTACTGAGCCTTAGTGGACATGAGGCTTTCGGTAGCAGTAGCAGGAAGTTGCAAGGCTACCTGCCTATCTGTGTATACAGTGTTCATTGAGTGCTGTATATACAACAGTAGGAACAGTAATAAACCGTTAATGCTTTTTCACTGACAGCCGGATCTCTGGCCGTGCAGCTGCACAGTCTGCATGACCGCTCCAAAACAGCCATGCAGAGTTAGATGTCAACCACCCGGACTTTTATAGGCAACGCGTAGTTGACATCTAGTTAAAGCTAGTAAATAAGATGTGAGTACCCCTCTAACTATTGTACTGTCAAATGGTGTAAGTGCTTTTTCCAGAATAACATTAAGTGGCTGGATGTAAACATACAGAAGGAAGAAGATATGTTGATGAGTTTAGGGCATTTAATTAATCATTCAATGTTAATTGAACAAAGAAGGAATCGCCAACGATAAGAAATTAATTTTTTTTCCTGCAAGAAAGTATTAAGCTTTGAGTACTATAACCATTTTTGCAGATGACACCAAGCTATGCAGGGTAGTACAATCTATGGAAGATGCTCATAAATTGCAAGCAGACCTGGACACACTGAGTGCTTGGGCATCCACTTGGCAAATGGGGTTCAATGTGGATAAATGTAAGGTTCTGCATCTGGGGAGAAATAATCTACAGGCATCATATGTCCTAGGGGGAGAAAAACTTGGAGAATCGCTTATTGAGAAAGATCTGGGCATTCTTGTAGATCATAGACTACAGAACAGCATGCAATGTCAATCAGCTGCCACCAGGGCAAGTAAGATATTGGCGTGTATTAAAAGAGGCATGGACTCGCGGGACAAGGATGTAATTCTACCACTGTACAAAGCATTGGTGCGTCCTCACTTAGAATATGCTGTCCAGTTCTGGGCCCCAGTTTATAGAAGAGATGTAATGGAGCTAGAGAGAGTACAAAGACGAGCAACCAAACTTATAAGGGGAATGGAGCATCTTAGTTATGAGGAGAGGTTAGTAGAATTGAACTTATTTAGTCAATGAGAAAAGACGGCTTCGGGGTGACATGATTAATTTATATAAGTATATAAATGGTCCCTACAAAAAGTATGGGGAAAAATTCTTTCAAGTGAAGCCCCCTCAAAAGACAAGGGGACATTCCCTTTGACTAGAGAAAAAAGGATTCAATCTCCAGAGGAGAAGAGCGTTCTTCACTGTAAGAACTGTGAATCTGTGGAATAGCCTGCCTGAGGAGCTGGTCACAGCAGGAACTGTAGAGAGTTTCAAGAAAGGCTTAGATACCTACCTGGAACTAAAGAATATTAATGCGTACATAGCTATGTAAAATTCTGGATCTGGCTGGTGGAGGCTCGGGGGTCAGAGATAAAGTCTCCGCTGGAGCAGATTGGTTCTTGCCTAGTGGGTTCCAGGGCATTAACCAGTGGTGAGGCTGGGCTTAATGTCCCTGTCTCTCTCCCATCACCCACATTTTCCCCACCCTTGGTTGAACTTGATGGACACGTGTCTTCGTGTCTTCTTTCAACCGTACTAACTATGTAACTATGTAACTATATGTAACCAGGTGCGTCCTGACAAAAGTCACTGTAAGCTAAATTGCTTTGTCACAATTACATTTTTAGGATTTAATGGAACTAGTAATGTGTTTCTAGCAACGCACTACAATCTTAAGTAAGTAGGTTTGCAGTATGTTTGAAAAAGGATCTAGCACTGCAGGTATCAAAGGGATGTCTCACCATGCTGTTTCACAGAGCCACAGACCGCTCTAGACTCACACTTCTTGGTTAGGCTGTGGGTGGGTCTACAGTAGTGATTGGCATCATCTCTGCTGATCCTGACAGAGTGACATGAGGTTTGTAAATGGTAGTGCAAAAGGCTATAGAGCTCTATAGGGTTAAGGCATCTCAGTAAGTAATGTAAGCACATTACTTACTGAGAAGATAGGAAATATAGCAGGGAGTGAGTCATCATCCCGAGCATTGCTGGAGCCTGTAAGAGCAGAGGGAGTTGGCTGGTAACGAGGGAAACTTGTGTGCAAAAGTAGAAGATGAAATCTACTCCTATCTCTGAAGAGAAGCAAAATCAGGAAAGCAATGTTTTTGGTAATGGTCTTTACCTACATATTGAAAGTCAATCAATGAAATGGTAACAGTTTGCAATGCTATAATCCACCTTTAAGGCTACATTGTTTAAAACCGTATATGTGTCCAACTAACATTACAAAATAAGTTATAAATGTTGGAATCTCCACAATCACTAGAACTGGGGATGATGAGCCCCTCATTCCTGCTCATCAGCACATTTGGAGCGAGGCGTAGTTGTTCGGTGGTTAAGCATACAAGCTGCTACTCTATACATCTCCATAGGTTGTATGGAAAAAAAAGCCAGTGTTAGTGCAACAAACATTCTGGTTCATGGACTCAAATGATCAAACTTTGTCACCTATTTCGTGAGTGACAAATACTGTTAATGGAAAAAACATTTTAATATGGTCCTGTAATATAGAACTGGTCAGATTTTGTTTAATCTCTAGTCCTGAACTTGAGAGGAGTCTTGTTAACCCACTTGGTATTCAACCAGTTTTCTAGGTCATCTATTTACTTTTGTTTTTAAATTGCATTTTTATGTTAAGATTTTGAGTTACAAACACCAAAACTCCACCCACATTGTAACCCTTCAAGAATATTCAACACAAAAACCCATACAGAAACTCTGAGCATTAATCTGACAAAAGCCTATTAAGACTTTGGAGTCTCTTATATTTCTTCTGCTTTCTACCTAAAGAAATATACAGAAGAGACAAAATTGGTCATTTTTGTACAAATGTACAAATTACCAATGTGATACAGTGTCATTCCCTCAAACCTACTTATTGGAGGCAAAAAATGCAAACAAAGCTAATTTGGTCTCTGTCTTCAGCATCGCCATAGCTTTATTTAAGCTTACTTTTTAAGTAAGATTTTGGGATGTAGTCAACCAGATCTTGCAGCAAAATTGGTAATTTCGAGTTATGACTAAGGTAATTCAAAACTTAAATTTTTTTCTTTACAAGCATTAGTATTGAAACTTGCTGTTGTATTTAGAATCAGTGAGACAGATAGTGTTGATAAATCTGTGTGTTAAGCGCATGTTAGAACTGTATCCTAAATGTACCCTTTTTTTTTTTATAAGTTGGCTTACTTTATGCCACAAAATGTTGGTGCATATTTTAGGGCATCACATGCTAAGCCATGCCCCTTTCCACACAGCCACAACCTTTTTACTGATGCTGTCAGACGAGGCACAGAAGTGTCTAGAAACTGTGTATTACAAATCATATATGTGGTATAAAGCATGTACGACATTATTTTTGGTGCAAATTGTTACAGAATTTTGGTGCAACTGTGTTGATAAATGTGCCCCAGTGTCTTTCTGTATACCCCAATTATGCTTTAGTTTACAGACCGAAGATGTTCTCCAGTTTTTTTGTCATAGTGTGGAATTCTTCTACGTTCTCACACTATTACCACCACATTTGACCATTAATATGATGTACTTCTGCTCCAGCTTTATGGAATGCTGTATGCGTTTAACACCAGACTTTGAGACCGGTTTTGGCCAAAACGTTCCACTTATCTGTCTATAGAGCATTAACACCAGAGGACTGCAGTTAATCAATACTCTTGAGATGTAATGATTTCCCCGATGGTTGTTACTTCGCCTTTGAAGTAGTTTTGGCAGATCGCCAATGTGAAGATTTATCATTGTTCCACCGTTTTAAACAGATTGAGCTTGCTCACCACTCTACATATCCACTTTGCCTTTGATGGGCCTTGGTGTTCAATCACACATGTATGCAGAGATTACTGCTGGTTTACAGAGCAGTACACAATTCCAGAAAGCAATAGAATTTCAGCATGCATGCAGAAAATGTCTTTATTTAATCCATTTAATCTTCTAGCAAGCGAGATAGTTGTGAGTACAGGCATGTTTGATGCTTACGCGTTTCAGTCCAGTAAAAGGTTCTTGTTTATAGCATTTAAAGCCGCCAACTTGGCATACCATTAAAACTAAATCGGACCAATCGTCAACCTTATGTGATCAAACTGTAAAATCGAACATATGTGGATAAATCAGAGCAATTTGATTATACAAGTTCGAGTTTAGATGTTTTGTTCACTACAATTTTCATCATATTTTCGATGTTATTTTACTGCAGCATGTGTCTGTGGCTACATGTATGATAAAACTATATGTAGATGAAAGACCAGGATAGCTGAGCGTATTAGCAAACTCTTCATTGAATAGCATGACTGTAATCTAAAATTTTCTATTTTGGCATAAAGCATGTAATGAAACCAATGGAGTGGAGGGGATTGGAGACATTGGACCTTATGTATGAAAGCTGTCTAGCAGTAAGACAGTCTTTGCTGCCCATAGCAGCAAAATCTGAGCTCACGTTTCATTTTTCAGTGCACTCTATGTAATGAAAGCCGAGCTCTGATTCGCTGCCTTTGGTAACAGACCGTCTTATAGATAGTTTTCATACATAAGGCTCACTCTTTTCTAACCTGTTTGAATTTTAAAAGTGGATGTAAATGTAGACAGTCTTTGTCAAAAGCAACCAATCAGAGCTCAGCTTTTATTTATTAACCCTTTACCAACATGTGATGGAGAGGAATGTCTTCATGTCCGTAAGGTTCTATGTAACAGGCTTACGCTGTAAGTCTGCTGCATAAGAGGCTGGTGTCAGCTGCTAATTGCAGTTGACACCCGCCACTAACAGCAGGGAACAGAGCCAGCTCCGTTACCTGCTGATTAACCTGCTGCTGCGTTTCTCAATGCAATCGGAATCCCCGAGGCAAGATCACAGGGTGCCAATACGTAAACATGGCGGCTGGAAGCCTTCATTAGGCTTATGTATTCGTTTCTTTTAAATTTGCCCCAAGCAGGAATTAATATAACCTCCATTTATGAACACACCTCTGTATTGTTCATACTATGCAGAAGGGGGTACTGACGAGCGCGCTTCCTAGTGGCCATGTACCCTATGGGGATTTATTATATAATTGCCGTTTTACAAATAAAAAACTGACCATGAAAAAGTTACATATAGTTGGGATCGCCTGATCCATTAAATACAACATCGTTCAGCAAGGTAAAAGAAAAAAAATTCCCAACACCAAAATTTTGGTGTTTTTTTTGTCATTTCATGTCCCCTAAAAATTTAAATAAAAAGTGATCAAAAAGTTGCATCTAGTGTCGGACTGGGGTGCATGGGCCCACAGGTGGAGTTGATTCTATGGGCTCACCAGTTGAGCGATTTCTGGACCCTCCGGTGGAGTCTTATTAGGGGTCCACCCTACAGCTACTGTAAATGAATATACATGTCTCCTATACTCTGCTTTTCTGTCCTTCCTGAGCATGCAAATACAATTAAGAAACAACTTCAGTTCTGCCACACACAGGGGCCCATCGGGGGTTTCTCCTGTTCCCCTGTGTGGCAGTCCAAGCCTCGCATCTATCCCAAAATGGTACCAATAAAAAGTACACTTCAGCCTGCAAAAATGCACCATCACTCAGGTCCAGTGGTGAAAGTACAAAATGTTATTGATAACAGAAAATAGCGCTGCAGCGCAAATTTAAGAAACGGAGAATGTTTGCATTTATTTTTTTTAACAATACTCTAACGAAAGCCCTACTTATTTAGTATTGCTCAATTCGTATAAAAATACAGAATACAGATAATACATCATGTATACTGAAAAATGAATGTTGTGAAAACATCCCCCGCAAATATGGCACAAATACTGTTTCTTTCACATTTCACTTCACTTAGAATTTTTTTCAGTTTCCCAGTATATTCTATGGTACACTCAATGACACTACTACTTTTGTGTAGATGAAAAAATAAAAACGTTATGGCCCTGGGAATGCGCTGAGGAAATATTTTTTTGACCAGCTGTCAGAAAGGTTGCTATGCCTAATATATGAGGAAGTGATTTGAGGATGTAAGATGTGACATCGAAGTATTCCTAAATTTGACTGGTTAAATCTAGGGGGACGTATATGAAAATTGTCTAGGACTAATTGGCTGACTTTGTTGCCCATAGCAACCAAACATAGCTCTTTAATTTTGTCAGAGCACTAAATGAAAGTGGAGCCCTGATTGGTTGGTATGGGCAACAAAGAAAGTCTTAGACCTAAACAGTTTTTTTTTGTTTTTTTTTATAACTGTATTTTTATTGAAAATTTTCAAAATAAACGTACATGAAAAAGAAAAACATGGTTAATTCTGTAGTATACATCTGCATCAAACATTGTGAATTTATTTATTTTTTTTCTAGTCACAACAATTATCCAAATCCAATAACAATCAATTAACTCTATAAAGACAAAACCACATATACGGACTGCACACAATAGAGGGCACAAGTCTCATGTAAGGAAGCAACACCATTCAAGGTTCTTGCAGATAACATAGTCTCAATCCATTCTACAGTCTATAACTTGTTTTCTCTAAATCAAGGAGAATATATAAATATCCACAACGACCATTAACTGTCTAATAAGTACAGAGAAACACCCGCTCACCAACCTGGTCCGGATCGCACGATATTTCCGGTGGTAGGAACAATAGCCAAAAAAAATTGAGTTATCCAGCGATTCCAAAAAATAAAAAACAATCTTTATTTGAACATTCGTTAAAAGCTAACAGCGAAAAGGCCGACGCGTTTCGGGAGAACCCTAGTCATGCTAAGGGTTTTCCCAAAGCGTCGGCCTGTCGCTGTTATGCTTTTTATCTAAAGTCAAATAAAGATGTTTTTTATATTTTGAATCGCCCGATCAACCCATTTCTTGTCTGAAATACATCCAATGTGTTATTCTGAAGAGCCGTAAGATGCTCCATTGTGTTAATATCCCTGATTCGTTGGGTCAGCTCAGGGAGTGTTGGGGGGTCTGTACGTTTCCAATGTCCAGAAATTAAGCATCTCGCAGCCGTGAGGATATGGAGGACAAGCCTCAGTAAACAGAATAAGGGATCGTGTGGAGTGAAAATGCCCGTCACCCTATGGATTAATTCACGGACCCGTAACCAGAAGCCCTGACCTAGACCGTTTTCATACATGTGGCCCTTAGTTTTAATAGTTAGATGGTTTTAATGCTGTGAATTAAAACTTTCTTTCGTCTATAACATGCAAGCATCATGACATGCCTGTATCTTGCTTGTTGTAATGGGATAAAAAATGGGAAAAAAAATTATTGCTTTCTGGCATTGGTCCACAGTGTCTTGGCTCGCACTGTGGTTTGATGGGGCCTCAAAGCTAAAATTGGTTTATGACTTCCTGTGGTCTGAGATTTCAACAGTATTTGGTCAATTCTAGTATGTTGTACTTTGTACAATTTCTGAAGGTTCTTTATGCATGTGGTAAGATTAAAAGGTATTGTGTTCTATTAATTGCATTTAATTTTCATTGCCTACTGGTCAATTGATTAAAAAGCAAAGGGTCAGTTACATAGTACCATTGGTATATTGGGTGGCGGATAAGTATCCCAAATAAGTAAATACAATAGCAAGCATAAAGCTCACAGTCTCCCTTTGTCCAGTATGACATGTTATTAAACATTAGGAACTATTCAGTGTGTCTTATGCAATGTGACAATAGCACTAACACATTGAAGATGGGTTTAATGAAGTACATGCTTAGAATTGTTGAGATGGGCTGTGTCAACTTGCAGTTTCACAGCCAGTTTTAGAAATACACATCCTGTTCAGGCTGTGGGAGGGTCTATAGCAGTAATTGACATAATATTTTCACTGTTCCTAGCTATTCCCGTTACACTGACATGACTGCAAGAAATTGTTAAAGTGTTTTACACAAGACTACAGAGCTCTAAAGAGTGAAAGCTTTTCATTTAGTTAGCTATAGAAAGTCTGTAGTTGGAGATAAGACGGTGCAGGAGGTGAGCATGATCGAAGTGCATCAGCTTAGATAGATAACCGATGAGAGGTGGTCAGTAACCAGAGAAATTTGTGTAAAGTCTTCTTTATCTCCTGACCAAAGCAAGATCAACAAAGCAATGTATGTAATAATAGTCTTTATTTACCTTTCCCTACATGTTAAAAGCTAATCATTGTGGTGAGAAAACCCCTTTAAAAGTATAAATGTGTATATTTTATATAGCTTACTCTTCAGAACAACTTAGATGCACTATTATTGTAACTGGTGTCCAATGTAAAAGAAACAGAGCTATTCTTGTACCTGGGTTGTATCTGCTATTACCAGTACCATTCATTTAAATGGACACTACCATCAAAATGTTTATATTGACAAGCAATATGTGACTATTATATGAATTTATTTTAATTGGACAGTTTAGATTTTTTTTATTCATATACATTTTTTAAAGCTGCCCAATGTACAGTACTCTCTCTGACTTCCCTTCTGTGAGCTCTCATAGCAAAGCAGTTAGAGGATTGCTGCTTCATGATCCTTCTTTCAGGCAGGCTATGGCCTGAGAAGTTTAAGGATGATCAGCAAAACCTGATAAGTGTGAAGAAACCCCTTCCACAGTGCAGAAAAAGATAACTCTACTTTTCTTTCATCTTTTGCTGGTCATTGCCTATTTATCTAGTGGTCTAGTTAAAGCTCATCTATCCCTGTCCGAGAACAGTAGAGCAATCATTGTCATTACCTACTATCTGTAATGAGACTACATAGAGCTACAGCAAGCAGCAATTGAAGTAAAGGGAAATTAGTCAGCCCTTCCATTCAGAAGTTTTATCTCTAGCTAGTGTAGGATAATATTTTAGGTGTAATATTTAATTGCATAGGACTGCCAAAATAAAAAGAAATTGCCAAAAATTCAAATAAAAAGTTTTCCATGAATATTGGTTTTAACAGAAATTCTCCTCTCTGATCAAAGTGTCCCTTTAAATAAGAGTGAGTTGCAATACCAGACAAAGACTAAGAGGGGTGCTGTTTTTATTTTCAAAACATAACTCTTTTTATTATATCAGAAAACCCTATTTAAATGAGTGCTTTATGGATATATAGTTTTTAGTGTACATAATTATACTGTGACTTGCTGCTATTCATTAAACTTATTTTATCCAGATATTGTAAACTAAGCAGGTTTTTTTACTCTAACAATCTGAATATTTAAAAGGGTGCTCCCACCATGCTGTTTCACAGAGCCTACCTCTTCACAAACTCCACTCCTGTTAAAGCTGTTAGCGGGTCTATCGCAGTGATTGGACAAACCATCAGCAGATTTGGCTTCCAGTACCATCTCTACACTGATGACACCCAATTATACACCTCCTCCCGAGACATCACTCCTGCCCTGCTACAAAACACCAGGGACTGCCTGTCTGCTGTCTCTGACATCATGTCCTCCCTGTATCTTAAACTAAACCTCACCAAAACTGAACTTCTAGTCATCCCACCATCTACTAACAGACCTTACCCTGCCCTTTCTGTCTGAGTGTGTGGCACCACCATAACTCCTAGGCAGCAGGCCCGCTGTCTTGGGGTTATACTAGATCCCGATCTGTCTTTCATCCCCTATATCCAATCCCTTGCCCGCTCCTGTCACCTGCACCTCAAGAA
>JAODAL010001591.1:0-185000 GCA_025379985.1 Phyllomedusa bahiana | reverse complement strand
ACCTGTCCCTCCTGTAGAAAAGCAACCCCACAACATGACGCTGCCACCCCCTTTTTCACAGTTGGGATGGAATTCTTAAGCTTCCAAGCTGCATGTGTGTGTGTGTATATACATATATACATATACACACACAGTAGCCGAAATGTCCAGTGTCAGCCTGGAGACAGGATTGCTTCTGCTGGGGAGTCTCTGCTGCTTGTCTGTCTCAACGAGACTGCAGTCTTGCTGGGGAGTTTCATCAGCTCACTGTTGGCTCTAACATATCTGGTAATCCGGGAGAAGGGCCTGGGTCTATTGGGGAGTCTTTGCTGCTCCAGTCTTACTAAGACTGCAATTATACCTTTATCTGCTGGGGAGCTTCAAAAGCTCACTTTTGGCTCTGGCACATCTGGTCATCTGTAGACTGGCTTGGGTATCCTGATAGGTTTTAATAAGTCATGCAGCAACCATCCGCTTTGCCACAGGAGTCTTGCGTCCAAGTGCAGGGTTTCTTTTTCAAGGCATAACTGGTTTGGAAGGGTTTCAGCTAATGCTCAAATTCAGTATCGTTACAGTTCATTCATGGCAAATTCAGATTTGAGAACAGTAAGTCTTAGAAAGCTGAAACTTCCAAAGTGTCTGATTTACATATGTGCCAAATTTCGTGCAACTTGGTTTAGGGCATGTTCACACGACGGAATTGGCCGTGGGTTTCGACAGGGAGTCCTCAGCGCGGCGGCCGCGCGGTGTAGCCGTGGGTGTAGCCGCGGTTGGTGCGCGGCTGGCGGCGCGGTTTTCCCCCAGCCTATTAATTTGCATGGGGTCAAACCCTCGCCGCAAGCCGCGCCCCAAACCATGCCCCACCCGTGCCGCGACCACGGCCAGCACCCGCGCCGCAAACCCGCGTCGGGAGACGCGAGATCAGGACAAGGTTAGGACGAGGTTTTGGCCACGGGAACCGCCATAGCCGCCGTATGAACGAGGCCTTAGTTGTTTGCTTTGCGCACTGAACAGAAAATGAAATCCATTTTCATATAGATAAAAATATTTATTATATACTTCAGGACATGTGATCCTGGGAGATATCTATAATCAATAGTCCAACTTTAATTTGAAATAGCACATTAACATAGGATTAAATTACTCCCATCCTAAGTCAAAGATAATACTTTTTAGTAGTCAATTTCCCTGTATTAAAGGGCTGCTTAGGTGTGGGGTTGTCACAGTGGAGAAACACTGTAGTCACTAGTGGTTTCTTTTGCTAGCACAGCCACATTTGTTGATCCCAGTATTCGCCGCCTTATAGGCCACAGAAACACCTGCATGTTCTTCCATTAGTAAAGCATAGTTTTCAGCTTCCTGAAACCAACGTGAGTAAAATTTCGGATAGTAGGAACATGTTAAAGATGTTGCTAAGAGGTGCTTCTGTTTTTTTCCTTCAAAACATCTGATGTAATAGAAACATGTCCAAATGTTTTACCTGCTATATGGACCATTATTTGGCCCTCAGGGATTCACAGAGTGAATGGCACTAGAAAATTTTCTAGTATTATGTTCCTCCAGCTTTACAAGATCTCTTAAATTCCTTAAGCTAATGTCAGTAAGACACCCACAGGCTATAAAGGAACTGAATAATTACATTTTTTGTAGCAATAGGGTTTAATTATATAGTGTAATATTAGAAAGAAGTATAATCTTGTGCGGCTATAACAGTTAAATAGTGGTTCTGCTTTTTGGACATCATCTACCATTGCCGCAAAATCTTCAGTTTTATATATGTATATGCATCTTTTCTTTGCTTGCCAGAAATTTATGAAAACTGTCTAACAAAAAACATTTTTGTTGCTTGTAGCAACTTATCAGAGACCAGCTTTCATTTATCCAAAGCAGTGTAATGAATGAAAGCTGATCTCTGATTGGTTGCTGTGAGCACAAAAGACTGTCTTCCCCTTAGACAGGTTTTCGTATATTAGGCCCAGTATATTAAGTTTGTTGAGAACGTATCCTAAATAAAGGTTAAGACTTGCAGATGACTCTTCAGTCTCATGGCGTCTTATTGGTCCGGTTTTTCTAGGTGAAGTACGCAATGAGCTGGGACGTAAAGTGGAAGTTTCTGAGGTATTTCCGGTTTTCACGTCCTATATGTTAATGTTTGTCATTTGTGCATTTCTATATGAAGTTTAGAAAGCAACACATCATCTAGTTGTCAATTCACAGTTATTGCAACCAAACATTTGTTTATTTTTTTTCCTACAAAATATAATTTACAGAAAAAAATCACAGAAAATGGACATTATTTACTTAACCCCCTTAGTGCACCATGTCGGCACTAAGGGAGTATGGAGCAGGCTCACTCTCTGTGCTAGCTCCATATGAGGTGGGTGCCAGCCAGCTCCAATCTCTGCTGGTTAACCACTTAAAGGCCACAGGGGACTTAAAGGGGTTTTGCCACGATCTAATGTTGACATGGGATCCTCCAAAATGGGTATTTAATCACTTTTCTAAATATATATCATTAAAAAAAGTGACGCCTGTGAGAGCTACAGCCTTCCTTACATGCCCCTAGTTTCCTGACTGTTTACATTAGATGTGCCCCAGGAGCGGGACGGGGAGCTGTTTTGGGCCGGCTGCTTGTTTGCACTTCTCATTGATGGCGGACACTTTAAAACGAGCTTTAAAGGGGCCCCGGGGAGAAAAGATCCTATGTCGGGCGTATTGAGAATCCCCTGGTTGTAATGTAATTATTTTGATTTTAAATATGCAGATGTCCCTGGTTTCCGCCATCCCCCCCCCCCTGCAGCAGTTCGTGAAAAAATGAAAGAACTTTGGGCCTGCTCAAAAGCTTACTTCTCTCCTGAGCAGAAAAGAGGGAGAAAAAAAAACCAGTAAAAGTTTGTACACAATAAAAGAAAATCCCCTGTGGATTGGGCCAAACAATTTTTGGGTTTGAATTTAACAGAGACTGAAAAACAGGAAGGCAGGGGGATTTGGAGCGATGATATCAAGAGGGGGGGAACTTTTTTTTTTTTAATTATAGAAACAAAACGCCCCTTTTTTTCAAGCCTCAAAGGGGAGTATCAGCCTGTTAAGAAAGGAAACCCTCACTTCTTGGAAAAACCCCTTTAAAGTAAAAAAATTTTTTAAAAAAAAAAAAAGTTTTAACCATATAAAAATATTAAAAGTTTAAAATATTAAAATTGCTTTTTTTTGGGGGTCATTTTATGTCCCAAGAAATTGGAAAAAAAAGTGATCTAAAAGTCGCATGTATTCTAAAATACCAATGAAATGTAAATTTTCCGCCTGAAAAAATTTTAACATCACTAAAGGTCCAAAAGGGGAAAGGGAACAAAAAAGTTATTGGTTGCAAAAATGTAAATTGCAGAAATTTTTTTTAAAAAATTGGAAAAAACTTTTTGTATTTTTTTTTAAAAAGTACTGAAACATAATAAAAACCCCTTTTCATTTTTTGGTTTTTGGCCAAAACAAAATCAAGTTTGAAAAAAACAATTTAACACATCTTTTTGAAACCAAATTTTTGTGAACGCGTAAAAAAAAAAAAACATGGTGCAAGTACATTTTATTTTTTTTTCCCTTTTTCCCACCCCATTTAAAATTTTTTTTTCCCCCCGGTTTTTCCCAGTATATTCTATGGTAGGTCAATGACACCATTAGAAAGTACATCTTACCTGAAAAATAAAATAAAAGTCCTCATATACCCTTGTAGAAGAAAAAATTAAATTAATCATGGTTCCTGGAACGCGGGGAGGGAAAAAAAAAAAAGGGACAAAAAAAAAAAACCTACTTGGCCCCTTAAAGGGGTTTTTTAAAAACACAGGGAAAAACTACCAAATTACTGCCAATGGCAGAACAAAAATTAAAATTTTTTTGTACAAGGCAAAAAAGCTGCAGTAAATTTCGGGGGCAGGGAAAACTGGATGGGAAAAATTTTTCTCACAACCCTATTGTCCAGGAGGGGTTTGTAAAATGGGGAAGTTGCACAGCTATAATAATAATAATCTTTAATTTTAGCGCCAACTTATTCCCCAGCACCCTTTTCAATTTTTGAGGGTTTTAAGACAGACAAGGAGAACAAAAATTACACAAAAAAAAGCTACTTCAGATCAACAGGAGGTAAAAAGGGCCTGCCCCCCCAAAGGAAATTTCAATCTAATTTGGGGGTTTTTTAAATGAGACAAAGATGAGAAATGCCCCAGTTTTCAATGGGCCAAACCATGTTACAAGAATATGGGGTATGTAACAAAAATTTGGGTGAACCTGCCCCTGCAAAAAATTTTTTATACATATAAGTGCCAAGCAAATGCTCAAGTCAGGAAGTGATGAATAGTAGGGCAGAAAATTAAGGGGTTAATGATTTTGGGATCTTGGTAAGCCCCGCCCAAAAAAAGAGTTTTCAGAGCGCTTTTTGAAACTAAGAAGGTTGTGAGTTTGGCCCAATCACATGGGGGGAAAATGTTCTAGGGAACCGGGGGGAAGGGGTGCAAAATCTTGGAGGCAGGCATGGGAGGTTCGCATGAGAAAGGTGTGTATTTTTAGTCATCAGCAGGGGAGCGGGGAGGGTGGTAGCAGAGATGAGGGGGGATGGAAAGGGGGGAGCACACTGTGGGGGAGCTTTATGGGTGAAAAGGGGATGAGTTTAGGGGTAACCTTTTAATGAATAGGCAACCGTTTTTGGAAATGAAAACAGGGGTTTAAGGGGGATCAGTATAGCGGGTGGGGAAAGATAGCCTGGCGCTGCATTAGGGCAATTGGGAAGGGGGAGAGTCCCGCAAGTGAGGGAGACCCCGTAAGGGAAAAGGGGTTACAGTAATTTAAGACTAGAAAGAAAAAAGAGCAACAGTAAATCTGGGTGGTTTCCCCAGTGACAAAAAGGAAAGGATTCTTGGGGGTTTCTTGAGGGCCCGGTGACAGGAGAGGGCGAGTGATTGGATGTAGGGAGTGAAGGACAGATCAGAATCTAGTATAACCCCAAGACAGCGGGCCTGCTGCCTTGTTATGGTGGTACCACACACTGAGACAGAAATAGGAGATGGGGGTTGGTTAGTAGAAGGTAGGATGACTAGAAGTTCAGTTTTGGTGAGGTTTAGTTTGAGATGGAGAGAGGACATGATCAGAGACAGCGGACAGACAGTCACTGGTGTTTTGTAGCAGAGCGGGAGTGATGTTACGGGAAGAGGTGTATAGTTAAGTGTCATCAGCGTAGAGATGGTACTGGAAGCCAAATCTGCTGATGGTTTGTCTAATTGGTGCTGTGTAGATTGAGAAGAGGAGAGGACCTAGAACAGACCCCTGAGGAACCCAAACTGTGAGAGGAAGAGAGGAGGAGTTAGAACCTTAAAATGAGACACTGAAGGAGCGGTCAGAGAGGTAGGATGAAAACCAAGAGAGAGCAGTGTTCTGGAGGCCAATGGCGCTGAGCATGCAGAGGAGGAGATGGTGATCGACCGTGTCAAACGCTGCAGAGAGATCCAGGAGAAGCAACAATGAGTAGTTGCCCAGAGATTTTGCTGTCAGGAGATCATTTGAAACTTTTGCTAGAGCAGTTTCTGTGGAGTGTGAAGGTCGAAAACCCGATTGCAGTGAGTGAGTGAGAGAGTTTGCAGAGAGATAGCAGGTTAGGCGAGAGTAGACCAAGCGTTCCAGGAGTTTAGATGAAGGGCAGGTTAGAGACTGGTCGGTAGTTAGCAGAGCAGGGCGAGTCCAGAGAGGGCTTTTTAGTAAAGGGGTTATAGCAGCATGTTTAAAGGCAGATGGAAAGATCCCAGTGGAGAGAGAGAGATTGAAGATTGCAGTTGGTGAGAGAGGACAGCTGGAGAAATAGACTGGACAAGGTGGGAGTGAATGGGGTCACTAGAGCAGGTGGTGGGGCGAGCAAACAGGAGAAGTCTGGACACTTCTTCTGTCATCGGGTCAAGAGCTGAGAGCAGACAAGAGGACATGCAGGGAGGGACAGGATGGGTTTTATTTGCGAATTGTGATACAATGTTTTGCCGGATACTGTCAATTTTGTCTTTGAAGTGAGTGGCCACAGCTGCAGAATACTGATGAACAATATAACTGCCATTGTATATAAGCCTTACCTGTGTGCGAATAGGGTAAAGTGTAGTTGTGTGAACTACTAAAGTATTACCGGAGAAAATCACATACTGAAAAATGTCAAAAAAATGTATTAGTTAAATATTTTGGCTAAATAACAGCTACAATTTCACGTAAAGGGGCCCCTTTAGTTACATGTTAGTAGGAAAAAAAGACATATGTCCATCAAGTTCAACCTAGTCTGGGGAAATATGTGGATGAAGAGAGGGAGATTAGGCGTTTTTAAGCTTAATTTTAAGACTATTGTTGAAGACTTGGGAACCCATAAAGCTAGAACCAATCTGATCCCAAAGGTGCCATCGAAAAGGGGCCGAAAGTTTAAAGGCTTAAACGTTGAATAGTTATAGTAACGGTTTTTAACCTTTTTTTAAAATCTCAAATGTTTCCGCTGTGTCCAGCTCCTCAGGACTATTCCCAGATTTCCCGTTCTCAAGTGAAAAGGGGTTTTCCTCTGGAGACTGAATCCATTTTTCTATAGATGAAAGGAAAGTCCCCTTGTCTTTTAAGGGGGTTTTACAATACTTTTTGTAGGAGCCATTTATATACTTATATAAATTAATCATGTCTCCCCGTAGTCATCTTTTCTCAAGACTAAATAAGTTTAATTCTTTTAACCTTTCCTCATAACTAAGATGCTGCATTCCACCTTATTAGTTTGGTTGCTCGTCTTTATTCTCTCTCCAGCTCCATTACACCCTTTCTAGAAACTTAAGCCCAGAACTGAACAGCATATTCCAAATGAGACTACACCAATGCTTTATGTAGCGGTAATATTATATCTCTGTCCCTTGAGTCTATTGTCTCGAGTCACTAGCTTTATTAGCAATTTACAAAAAAAATCATATTTAAAATCACACTCATTCAAAGATGAATTACATTTAATCCTTATTTCTCAATTAGGTTTGCTAATTATGGGCGACATGTAGGAATCTCGCCACGTCGGAGCGCACGTTTTCACCCAATTTCAAGCGAAAGCTGCTCCTCATGTATGTCGACGCCCGAGGTGCGCTCATACATGCGGTGTAAAGTCCGCCGCGCCTCGCCAGAGTGTGAGGCGCAGTGCGGGACTTAGGCGCAGTGCGGGATTGCGCCTAAGATTCGCCGCCCGAGGAGGTGCGCTTATACATGCGGTGAAAAGTTCCCTGCGCCTCACTATAAAATGAACAATAATATGGTGGTAACGAAAATAAACAAATAAAAATGAATTAATTGAATTCATTTTTATTAGTTTATTTTCGTTACCCCCATATTCAATAAATTCATTTTTATTTGTTTTTTTTCGTTACCCCCCTATTATTGTTCATTTTATATACACATCGGTACAACTTCGTGAGTCTTATCATTTGATTTCGGGCATGTACAGTTTTATTCCAGATTGCATTAGAAAACCCATAAGAGCGTCGCTCGCTCTCCCATTGGCCCAAATAACCTCTTTTAACTTAGTCAATCACAAACAGAGCTCGCTCTGTATTTCTTTTCCCCATAGAACTCTATGAGATAAGTAGCTCACCCGCTGATTGGCTAAGCAGGACGAGCCCCTCTTCCCCCAACCAATCATAGTACTAGAATATTTCCTATAGACAGTAATAACTTTTAGGGCGCCTTTCTATCGTGCCCTTCTTGCTCCACTCAAAATAGACGCACTACATATGATTGGTGGATTCATATCTGCCGCCTGGGCTCAACCAATCAGCTCTTTTCTGTCTTTTTTTACTGTATTTTGAACTGTCCCTCCTTTTCATTTGATTGCTCAACAATACTCCATAGCTTATAATCGGTCACTGTCGCTCCTATTTTGATTGGCTGGTTTCTGCCGACCAATGAGAAGAGCTTACAGAATTTGAATTACTGTATTTCCCGGCAATTTACAATATCCCAATTCCTGATGTAGCGTCGGTGACGGCGACAAACGTGTTGTTAGTGATTTTTATTTATGTATCTTTTTTGAAGGTTTGAGCTCTTTTTCTGAGAATGTTTTACACTTAATAAAAACGATTTTTGGAATCATACTCCATGCCTCACGGAGCTGAGAGCTGTGTACTGTTGTAACAGTCGACCTAGAGCACATTTTGCCCCATTACATTACTTTCTCGCTTCACGTCGCCTCCTCCAGGTCATTTAGACCACATTCAACTGGGTCTGCCTGTCGGAGCATTCGAGCGCTGCAATGCGCCGCACTTTGCCGACCCGCGATCATACATGCCTCGGAGTATTCGAATGTGGTGAGTCCCGCCTCAGAACGCCCACAACGCGCCCAGTGGACGCCCCTTCATGTTAGGCGCATCCGAAAGTGGCGAAGCTTGCGCCTAACATTGCATCACTGTGTCCGACAGGGGATTCGGATCGGTGAGGCGCAGTTTTCGCCAGAAAACAGGCGCAACTCCTGATCATATATGTCGCCCTATGTGTTTATAGCTAGAAAGGACTACAGAAATAGCAGCCAAATATGCTTGTCAAACATTCCCTTTTATTCATAATCAAATTAGGAAGCAGATCATTTTAAAGTATTTTTTCTCAATTGAAAATATTTTGCCATATACAACCCCTCAGAAAAATGTAATCAAATAGAAGTCATGTGAAAAGAGACGTGTAAAGGGTGTGAAATTAGAATGTGATGAATTGTAAGGTGGTAGCGCTATAATATATCTTTTCTGCAGATACCAATAAAGCTTGAAAATATTCTGTCTCAAGAGGTGCGGCTGCTGGATGCCTGTGACTGTCTGCAATAAAAAATATCATTGTCCATAAAAAATATGGCCATAGTTTGCCTATGTGCAAGCACAGCTGCTTCAAATAAACCAGGATTTAGATTGTAACACTTGATTCTCATGAGAACTTTTTAACATTTTGGGTCAGTGACTGTTGAGGCACAGTGCAATCCAGAACACAGCCACTAAAGATAAATAGGGATTAACCTTCCTTCTGGCAGTCATATATTTTGTGGTCCACATTTATGAATTATGATTGTGGCATTGGATTGCACAGTATTTCCTCCACATTTTATTATTCATTGGGGGTTAATATCCAGTGTGTTTATGACAGATTAATTCTTCATATTTACTGTTTTGTACTTGCTGAGAAACGTTCTGTCATGTTTGTTCATGTCTTTATTTTCCAGAAAACGGCTCCAGTGGACTTTTCATTCAACCCTCTTGCTGATCGCAAGTTTCAGTTTTATGATCACAGCTTAATCGAGGCCATAAAACTGGAAGAGCCTCATGTGCAGGAGTTCTTCCGATTACTCTCCTTATGTCACACAGTTATGTCTGAAGAGAAGAATGCAGGTTTGTATTCCTGACAGTCACCAGTGGATTCAGTACTGGTAATTTGAGCCAAGAATGTCACCATAAAGAGATATCAAGCTCTTGGACATGGCCAATCTACACTGTAGTTTCCTTTCATCAGCATTTTACTGTAATACTTTATTTCCCAATGCAATCAAAGCTGTTGGCCTCATTTCTTGCACTTTGTGTTCCTTTGCAAAGAAATGATTATTTAATGATCCCTAAGTTTGGTTTCAACATTTTCCTTGGCAAACCTCTATGGTCAATTTCAGTGATAAGGATGAAATTAGATTAGTTTCTGTAATGAGCTTAAAGAGAACCTGTGACATCTCCTGACATATTGTATAAAACAAGGTCTAAGCGGCAATCTCCTGACATATCTATTTTAGTACATACTTGTTTTCTCTGTGAAGAAACCATTCTGAAGCATTTTCTCTTTTAACTCTGGGTTGTTCTGTTCCTCTGCTATTCCTTTGAAAAAAAGTTGTTGCTTAATCTGTCAGCTGGGTGGTACCATTTTGGTTTTCAGAGGGGTGTGTCCTTGCACACAGTGACTGCCAGCACTGATTGGACAATTTCAGACTGTGTGGCACCCACCTCCAACTGGTAACACCCAGCTGTCACATTGATAATTTCTTGGAGGAGTAAAGAGAGAACTACACAACACAGAGATTTGGGAAAAGATGCTGCAAAATTGTTATTCCGTGGGGAACACTAGTATTTATAAGTTTGACGTGGTTTTGTATAGGGGTAAGGAAAAATAGGTATTTTACTTCTAGTGAGTCTACCAGAACTTCATAATAATTAACGTCCACATAAAGAAGTACAGATTTAGCAACCATAAACTTGACAGATTATCACAGCACATTATATCTTGGCACAGAATGTGATCTCAACTTTTTAAGTGTTTTTTTAATGGCTTTTGTTGGGATCTAAGAATACATGGAAAGCTGTGATATCACCATCAAACTAGACTACATTGGTGCCCCAAACTGGTCCTATTAAATAAAAGCTATTCCACCAATGAGTTAACTTCAGACACTTCAGTTTTGTTAGAGGTGAATTCACACAGGGTGGATTTGCACCTCTTTAAATGTAGAAGAAGGTGAGATTACATATTATACATGCAGATTTTATTGTAGATGCACCCCAAATCTTTTACTTGATCCACGGCAGAAACTTTCCACTGCATATAAATTTAGGGCCACATGTATGAAAACTCTCTAGGTCTAAAATTCACTTTGTTGCCCATAGTAAGCAATCAGAGTGCCTCTTTCAGTGCTCTGGAAAAATTAGAGGGGTGCTCTGATTGGTTGCTGTGGGCAACAAAGTGAGTTTTAGACCTAGAGTTTTCATACATGTGTGTTGCAGTGATGTGCAGTTTTAGTAGAGGCAAGGGTTAATCAGGATGCAGGATTCCACTTGCTGTGAATCTTCACTATGTCCTGTATTATACAGGAGTTATACTGATCGAGCTCCCAGTATTTATAATTTAGCTACCTCGTGGCTTTTAGGTTAGACACGTGTTTGCAGTTCTGGAATTTTCAGAATTGCTGTGACTCACTTCTGATACCAGTGAAATTGCTCACCATGTGTATGTTTATGAATGGGTCCCACACATCTTCCTGTGACCTTTTTCACAGGCATTTATTTGACCAAAAAAGGATGTTTTCCAAACGTTTATAGATATTGCAAAACTTAAATGTTTTATTTCCTGCCCATTTAAGGGTGATCCTTACCGTTTTATTAGTCATATATAATAAATGCCGACTTCTGTTAGCAGATTGTCTTATGTATACCACAGCTCTGTTTGGCTTGAATCACTGATGTTCCAGCAGTAATTTATTAAGACTTTTTATTCCACATGCACACGTTTTATTCTTTTTAAATAAAAGGTAGTTAAATTGATAGAAAATGTTATTTTTTTATCAATTTTCAGACATTAGATATATGGTTTTAGCTAGTAGTTTTTCTCATCACACTTTAAAGAGGACTTTGTGTTATTATTGTATGTTGCCTGCAGATATGTATTCTTCTGTCTACGTGATACGTTTGCTGATCACAGGGTTTTTGTATTGCTTCTGTCTATAGAACATATCTTGACAAATGTTAGAATTGACGTACATAGTTAAACACAGGTTATTTATTACTTCTTACTTATATAGTGCCAATACATCAGTCCCTTTTTCTAGATGGCCGGTCATTTATGCATGAATTCAAGATTGTTTGATTTGTATTTAAGACATTTTTTGCCACGTTACTTTTGTCTTTTCCTAAATGCATTACCTGTACAATGGAGAAGTAATAACCACACCATGACACATCATAGATTTTCTTAAGTTTGTATTATAATGATCAGAAAGAGTAGTGCTTTATAATATGTCCGCTTTATGAGCTTCTCATTCATCTCCCCAGCTTAAAAAAAAATAGAAGCGCAGTGAGACGCTGACTATTTGTCAGTATGATCCGTAAAATATTCTTTACAAACAGATCAAAATGGAGCCTTTAAGAACAGCTTTGAATTTAAAAGGAATCTTGTAATATGGCTTCAGGTAGAATTTCATATAATTAAATGTCTTCATTTATGCTTAATGTTTTATTATTGGACAGTTGGAGAATTATCTGATTTTTAATCATCCTTTGTATCCCTCTTTTTCTTTACTACCCAGGGGAACTGGTTTACCAGGTCCAGTCACCAGATGAAGGCGCCTTGGTTACTGCTGCAAGAAATTTTGGCTTTATATTCAAATCTCGAACTCCTGAGACTATCACTGTGCAGGAAATGGGAAAAATCGTCACATACCAGCTGTTAGCCATATTAGACTTCAACAATATCCGAAAACGAATGTCTGTCATAGGTAATGTAGGGTTTTTAATGATGTGGTTTAATTGTACAGCCAACGCCTCTAAGGTTTCATTCACATTTAATTTTTTGTCCCTTTTTTTGCTTATACTGGAGAACAGCTCCCAATGTATCCATATTGAGAGCTTTCCCAGGGCACAATCTACGTGTAGAGAAAAAATATGATGTAAACAGAGCTCTACTTAGAGGGGTTTTGCCACGATCTAATGTTGACGTGGGATCCTCCAAAACGGGTATTTAATCACTTTTCTAAATATATGTCATCAAAAAAAATGAAGCCTGTGAGAGCTACAGCCTTTCTTACATGCCCTTGGTTTCCTGACAGTTTACATTAGACACGACCAGGAGCTGACAGGAGCTGATCTGGCCATGCTTGCGTGGTTTGCACTTCTTATCTGATGGCAGGGAACATAAACCAGCTTTGAAGGGCCTGGGGAAAAAGATCCTGTTACTTTTGTATAGAGAATCCACTGATTGTAATGTAACTATCTGAGTAAACATGCAGACGCTCCCTAGATCTCTGCTCAGTCCCCCTCCCTCTCATCCTGCAGCCATTTGTGAAGGAATGAAAGAAGGCTGCCTGCTGAGCAAATAAGAGGGAGAAATAAAACTCATATAGCTTGTGCACAAAACAGTTCTCCTCTGGGGATTATAAGTTAAAGAAACATAATTATAAAACATTGACTACTGCACTAACACCTTAATTATTACATAATTTATGGGCAGTTTTACACTTTGGATATAAGCTAATTAGCGACATATGACACCCCAGGTCAACAGGGGGGAGTAGTTTGCTTTTGGCACAACTTGTAAAGATGTATTTACATGTATTTTGTAATTTTCCATAGAACTGCAGTTAAAGGGATGTCTAATCATAAAGTCTTTCACTTCCTAGTCAGGCTTTATGTGGTTCGATAGCAGTGATTGGCATATCAGCTCTGCTATTCCAAGCTGAGCTTGTTAGGTAACATAAGTGCTGGAAGTTTGTAAACTGTAGTGAACAAGGCTATAGAGTTCTCAGGGGTTAAAGCTTGTCAGCAAGTAATGTAAAAAAAGTTCCCATCTTTAAGATAAGAAACAGAGCAAGAAGTGATGTCACCATCCCAGCCACTGCTACAGCTTGTTATAGTAGAGAGAGGTGGCTGGTAAATAGTGAAGCTTGTGTACAAAAACAAGAGATAAGATCTGCTCCTGACTCTAAAGAGAAGCAAAATCAGAAAAGCAATGTATTTGGTAATAGTTTTTATTTAAAGGGGTTGTCTCACTACATTGATTAACCTTACCTCAGTCCTGTTTTCTTGGTTTCACTTTGAATTCAGGGGCATGTTTATAGGCTTCCACTAGGCTGCAGTAGAAGCCAGGTCTGTAGCTATAACAACCATTGCCGGCAGCCTATCAGGATAGATCAAACAGGTCTGCAGCTATAGCGACCTGAGGAGCTGATGCAGCCCATATAAGAGGGGATATTTCAGAATAGGTAGGATAATGTTAATGAACATATATTGCAAAGTGACTTGTTTTTGCAAGATCTTTAACATAAAAAGCAATCCTTGTAGTGAGACAACCCTTTAACTTTGCCTACTTGTTTAAAGCTAATCAATGAAATGGAAATACTTTTTTACCCCTTGCTGAGCTATACAGTAATGTAAACTCACTTGCTGAGCCCACTCCATTTACGGTGAGTGTTGATTGTTAACCACAGCTGATACCTGCTGCTAACAGGGATCAGAGCACCATTCCTTTACTCTGATTGCTTCCCCACTCTCGCGACAATATCACTGGATGCCGATTGGTTACCATGGCAGCTGTAAGCCTATTGAAGGCTTCCATACCTGCCATGTTAAAGCTTCTGTTACTTCCTACCTCAGACAGAAAGTGATAGAAGCACTATCTTGGTACACCCTTCTGCATTATACATATAATTCAGAAGGGTGTACAAGTGATTGAGTCCCCTAGTGGTCAAGTACCCTAAACTAAATGTACTGAGTGTTAAAAAAAAAAAAAAATGAAAACATTTTGAAAATAAAACAAAAAATATTACAGTTCAAAACACTTTGATTGTAATAAAAAGTGATCAAAAAGTCACATGTAGGCTTGAACTGGCCCACAGTAAAACGTGGGAAACCCCTGCTGCTCCCCTGAGCATGACAGACCTGGAGTTTCTATTAAACTGCATATACATCATTGGGAGAGGCAGAAAGACAGAGAGAAGGAGGCAAAAAGCAAGAGGCAGTATAAAGTAGAAGTGGGGTGGGCATCCAGAATCAACTCCACAGGTCGGACCTCAGAATGAAATTCCACTGGTGGACCCCAGGCACACCAGTCCGGCACTGGTTGCATGTATCCTAAAATGCTATCAATAAAATCTACCATTCAGTTCACAAAAAAAAGCTCTCATTCAGGTCCATAGGTGGGAACCCCAAAAGATATTGATCACAGAAAATGGCGCTGCAGCGCAAAGTTTAAATAAAAAAAGTGTTATGTACTAAAACATAACGAAAGCGCTACATATTTGGTGTCACCGGAATGGTGCTGTCCTGCAGAATACAGATAACACATCATTTATACCGAACAGTGAACACCATAAAAAAAAACCCGGCACACAACAAAAAAATATGGCATAAGTGTGTTTTTCAGTACATTGTATGGTAGGGTCAATGGCACAATTGAAAAGTACATCTTATCCTGCAAAAAACAATCCTTCATGTGTCTATGCAGATGAAAAAATAAAAAGTAAGGGCTCCTGGAAGACGGGGAGAAAAAAAAACTAGAGCCAAAAAACTATGACCAGGCAGCGGGAAGGGGTTAAACCTTTCATAAAGGTGCATGAAAAAGAAGGAACAAATTTACATTTTTCACTTCTGTATTTCTCCATCCATGTTCACTGCACGTTACAGGTTCTTTGGCTCATTAGGAGTAAATCCTACACAATTTTGTCAGCTGTAGCCAACTTGGATATCTGTCCATCTGACAGAAAATATTTTGTCATCATTTGAGTAAAACTACATTCTGTTCTGGGAGATAGAAATTCCAAACTGATCAAAATCAGACCTTTCTCCTAAAAAAAAAAAAAAAAAAAAGTTTCGCAAATGTGTATTCTCTTTGATTTTTGTCTCCATAAGATTAGGTCTTACTCTCTTCCTAGAACTGTGAAAAGCTTCTTTGGCTTCTTCCCACATTCAATCCATCTTCTTCTTCTTGCTTGCACTTCACATTTCTGGCCAAATATTCCCTTTCATACTATGTCCTGTCTCCAAACCTCTCTTCCCTCTGTAACCCCTTAGGGATCAGCCTGTTTTAGGCCATGATGAGCAAGCATTTTTTTCTTTTTTTCTTTTCATCATCCCATTTTAAGAGATGTAACTTTTTTTTGTTTATTTTTTGATGACACCATTTTGATGTGTATATAACATTGATTGATTTTTAATTAATACATTTTACTTTTGCACACTTTTTTTTAAAATAGTAATTTTTTGTCCAAGATCTATAAGATTATTAGTTTTTTTTTATCAACTGAGCTGTATTTGAGCTCATTTTTGTGGGATTCCATGTTGTTTTTAGTGGTATCAATTTAAAATTCTCGTGACTTTTTGATGGCTTTTCAGTCCGTTTTATGAAGTCAGTAGTTTTTTTTTTAACATTTTTTTGTATTTCTCTAAGGCCTCGTTCACACGGCTTATTCTGCCGCGTATTTGCGCCGTACTGCACGCCGGATTTGCGCTTCAGTGCGGCGCCAATCCGCGGCAGCAATTACGGTAATCCACTGCTCTCATTGAGAACATTGGAATCCGTCGCTCCTCCCCGCTCGGCAAATCCACCGCGGGGGGAGAAAGTGACATGCACATTATTTACGGCGCGGACGCGATGTAAACAATGCATTGTCTATGGGGCTGGGAGCGGCGCCCCCGCCGCGCTCCGGCCCCGTCCCCGTCCCGCCCCTTATTCACGGCGGATTTGTGCGCTCAATACGGCGCACAAATCCGTCGGGAATAAGCCGTGTGAACACGGCCTAAGGGTGCATCCACACGGTAGTATGCAAATACCGACTAAATTCTGATTAAAGAATCCGGCCAGTATTTTGACATTGTTTCCGTGGTTTTGGAGGACAGTTCTGCCCGTGGTTTGTGGATTTGCTTGGCCCCCTCAACCACTGACATATAAATCTTCCACCCGAAAACCAGGAGGAAAAATAAACATGTTCTAAGTTTTTCGGAACGACGGTGGTGTAAAAAACTGTCCGGCAGAAAATCCGTCCAGTGTGGACTGCTGCACAGATTTTCAATTAAAGTCTATCAGGATGGTTGACAGTCAGTTTATAGACAGCTTTGAAATCCGAAACCCATCTGTAAAACCGACCGAAAATCCTGCCGTGGGGACAAGCCCTAGTAGTGCAAAAGATTATTATGATGATTTTATTTTCTGGGTCAGTAGAATTACAGTGATACCAAATGTGTATATGTATATTGCTTTTTTGACTTACAACCTTTTATGCAGCATTTGACCAAAACCAACCTTTATCTTCTAGACACTGAGCTGAACACCCTGCCCCTGCTTTACCCACCACTAAATGACAGCTTTACATACACATAATATAGACAAAAACACTGTTAATCAATGACAAGGGAGAAGCAGCTCATAAATACCCAGGACTATGTGGGCATTAAAAGCACTAGTGCATGCCACTTTGCACAAGAGGATGAAGTCTGTGGTTTTTTTTTGTTTTTGGGGTTTTTTTAACAACTGCTGTTAAAAGATTGTAAGTCCTACATCGTTAGAACGGACGTTTCAAAGTCTAGGCAAAGGTAACTTAAGACTATTACTAAATACATTCCTGTTCCGATTTAGCTTTTCTTAACACAAGCTTCCCTAGTTACCAGCCACCTCTCTCTGCTCTCACAGGCAGTAGCAGTGGCCCGGATGGTCATGTCACCCCCTGCTCTGCTCAGAACTTGTTTACATTAATTACTGACCAGCTCTGAAGCCTTGTGCACTACAGGTTACAAACTCCATGCACTCATGTCAATGTAACAGGATCAGCCAGGAATAGCAGAGCTGATATGCTAGTCACTACTGTAGATCTGTCCACAGCCTGAACAGGAAGTGTGAGCCTGAAACTGTCCGTGGCTCGGTAAAACACTATGGTGAGAACACCCATTTAATTAAATGCAGCACTACAAAACCTATTTTTTTGGCTTTGACAGGAGCTGTTTTTGTATAGTGTTTTGTGGGAGGAAGGGGGCGTTAAAAGGAATTATTATGTAAGAGGACTTGCAGGGAAATTTTTTCCCCTATTTTATAAGACTTGTTTTTTAGTCCAATCAAGGAAATTGGAAGTGTGATCTTTTGATTGCTTATATAATGCACTTCGCACACTGTATACCGGTCAGTCTAAAACTGGCATGCATCCTATTAGGCCCCACTTCTGGCAATACTTAATAGGCATACACAGAGGGCAGACCTAAGAGACCTGGGCTGCTGTGGAAACCAACTGGCACCTCACAATTGAGTTCTGGGGATGCCAATGGGATGCCAGAAAAAGTCAAAACTTAGACACTGTGGAGTTTAACAGTCGACAGTCACAGCTGTTTGAACAGAAACCCAGCTCTCGTTTGGAAGTTGAGGTCCTGCTTCACCCAGCATGGGACTCCCGAGCTAGCTTAGGCCTGATCTATGTCGAAGGTCCTGTTCGCAGCCCTCATCACAGATTCCGTCACCAGTGATTAAAATAATAGCGCTGCATGCAGCGATATTTTTTTTTCCATACAAATAACTAAAACCATGACAGAAAGCTATTGTAGTCAATGCGGTCTGTCCGCCAACATTTGTGTCCGTCATGGAACCAATTCTGCGCCATTATTTTCTGTTTTCCGTTCCTTTGACGGAGCAGAAAACTAGAAAAAAAACAAAGATGTGGAACTAGCTTTATTCCTGCCCTGCTGTGAAAGAAGACCTATAGTAATCACTGTAAAAAAAAAAAATTGTTTATTCACAATCACTAGGGGATCAGACGTCTTTACAAATAATATCACAGTTATGAGTTTAGTTAATGTCAATATTTACAGTAAATATCCATTTTTTAAATACTTGTTCCCTATAACCTCACATTACCAAGAAGAGAAATGAGTCCTAGTTTCCTTTATTTCTACATTTCAATGTACTATTTTTACAGAACCAGGAAACCCATTTCTTATAGATGACATGTCTTACAGTTTAGTCGAGCATTTATATGGGCTATGTGGAAAAAAAACATTCAGCTCCTAAAACACAAATTGGCCGTAAGCTGCGGTTGTCCTCAGAGGTTTTCTAACCAAAACCATGGACAGACAAGAGATCTGTTATTCATCACAATTCTCTTTCCACCCCTTTCGTGTCTGCTAATCCACATGGAGACAAGTGAAACCAGTAAACATATGTTTGCCTATTCAGAGGGAGTGAGCAGAGTGAATCCAATCTGTAGAAGAGAGAAAATTCAGGCTATAGCTAGTTTCATGTGCAAACATATTCTAGTGATTTGCAAATTGTAGTCATTATGTACAACACCTACTTTATTTGTTAACAATAAATTAAACAACTCTGTAATGTATCTTTATATCTACATGGGGATAATGGCAGAACCATTAAATCCGTGTTTAGTTTTCCAACTCCACATAGAGCAGAGCAGGATTAAACTGCAAATCTTCCTGTCATCTAATTGTTTTAAGGTACAATTTTCACACATTTATTTACAAAGCTGCATTATTCTTGTTGAGTAATATTTATATGTACTGTTTACTACATAATATCTGATCTCTTTAAAATGATTGACCGCTTTGACCGCTGTCTAATATATTTTTACACACAAGAACACAGTCAAGTCACATGATTAGGACCACACAAATCCCTTGTTGCTGTCGTAGGTAAAAGGGGGGATTAATTAAAGTTGGACAGAAGCATGAATATTGTATTTCTGAAGCTGTGCAGTTTGTGGCCCCGTTAGCATACTGGGGCCTACTAGACGTGTCTAAAACAACAGTGTATTTACTATTTTGCCATAGCCAAACTTGAACTCTAACAGTTCTCAATCTATAAAGCACTAAAACGTAACTTTTATTATGTATAACACTAAACCTCTATACACACTATTAAAAACCTGATTTCTAATCTCTCAATTTAACCATTTCTAATTATGGAGGAATAACTCCTTTTCTATTATCACCTATCAACTATCAACAGGGGAACCTTATAGATAGAGTAATTTACTAACTCCAATAAGGGATCCAAAACCTCCCACTTGGGCAGTCATCCCTAATTCGATGGACATAAAACATATAAGGTTTCCTTGTCAAACCCTCTGCAGTGGGTGACACTTGTAGAAAGAGGTGAGAAATCACAAATTAAAATATCATGCCTGACCTCCCCAACATGTTTCACCAGCTAAACTGGCTTCATCAGGGGATAGAGGTCCGGTCCCATGTGATGTGGCGCATTTCCTTTTACATCATCTTAGGTACACACCCTATTCAGGTGCTCACCAATTGGCCACCAGAGATTCAACAATAACCATTCCCCCTTTTTACTCTCCTGCGTGCATACTGAAACTATGTGCTGCTGCTATTGCTGCGTTCTTATAAACATTCCTCAGGCAAATTCACCATCTCCATAGCGGGCTCCATGCCGCCCGCACCCGCCTGCTGTACCAATCGACATTTCTGCCCTGACTGTGATGGACTTCCGTCCAATTTCTCTTCTATTATTGCGTCTGCGCTGCTCACCTAGAACAGACTAAGCAGAATAGGTATTACATTTTGCCGCACACTTCTAGCTATATCACTTCCCATAAACCTTTTCTCATCTATGTCTAATATGCATATTCATTGGGAATACGTGTTCCATTATACTGTACACTGTTATCTTTTTCTCTTCCCATGAATCTCTTCTCCTCTGTATCTAATATACAGATTCATTTTAATAAAGCTTCAGGCCTTATGGTTTTTTGGAGACTATTTAAAACAACATTGAAACCAATACAAACCAATTGTTCACTGCAACTCATCTAACAAAGAAAATGATTCAATCTTCAGAGCACTATCAGAATTGGATCTCAGTGAAATGGCATAGGCTTGCCTTCTATGAAAAGTCACATTTTCTGCTTCATTGAGTGGCTGGACATTAGGGTGATAGATGAGAAACATCGAACAAACACCCTGCAATCATTGCTGGAAGAAAACAAGTTGGTGCTATGGTCTAGGGAATATTTTCATAGCATTCTCTGGGACGACTCATCTATGTGGAAGCTACTCTAAACCGATTTGGCTATGAAACTATTCTTGCAGTTCACGTACACCCATGCAAATTGTCTTCCCAAGGGTGGATGGGATCTTTCAACAAGACAGTGCAACATGTCACATGGCTAGAAATAGCTGACATTAACCCCTTACCGCCGGAGCCAGTTTTGGTCTCTGATCAGAGCCCCATTTTTTGAAATTGTCATGTGTCACTTATGTGAGAATAACTTTTTGACACTTTAACCTATCCATGTGATTCAGAGATTGTTTTTCTAGTGACACATTGTGCTTTAAGATAGTACGAAAAAATTTTGGTCCAAAAAAGATGTTTATTTGTGAAAAAAATATCAAATTATCGTGAAATAATGTGAAAAAATTTACCAATTTCCAAAATCTTCAAAAATTTCTGCATGTAAGACAGGATAAGTTTATTCCATCAAAAATAGTTTATAAAGTAGCATCTACATATGTCTGCTGTTGGTTTGGCATCATTTTTTTAAATGTCTTTTTTTTTTTTTTTTACGACAATTAGGGGGGGGCTTATAAATTTAGTAGTAATTTTCAAATTTTCAGAAAATTTGACAATATACATTTTTTATGGGACCTGTCTGTTCTACGTGACTTTGATTGACCTGTATGTTAGATTACCCCCCATAACGTGACCTCATCTAAGAAACTTACACCCCTTAAAGTATTCAAAACAGCAATTAGGAATTTTATTATCCATTAGGTGTTTCTCAGGAATTAAAGCAAAGTGGAAGTGAAATTTCAAAATTTCACTTTTTTGCAGATTTTCAATGTTTATACATTTTTGACAAGAATTACAGTAATGTGATCAGGGAAAATTGCAAAATTAATATTGATTCCCCATATTTGCCGTTTCAGAGTAATATCCCACATGTGGCCTAGTGCATTAATTTGGCTCATCACACAAAGCCTGACATAGGAGGAGCAGCCTACTGGACCTCTGGGGTCCTCATTTTCACTTACCCGTATTATATTAGGGGCTTTTCAGGTTTGCGACACCTCTAAGGTTCCAAAACTTAATAAATACCCCTAAAAAAAAACATATTGAGACTTACACTCCTTACGGATATATTCCAGGTGTGTAGGTGGTATATCTACCCCACAAGGCGGTTTCACAAATTTTTTTAGCGTTCGGCTCTGAAAAAAAAAAAATATATTTATTTTCCATAAATTGCAATTTTAGCTGAAAATGTTTAATTTATACAAGAATCTTGGGAAAAAAACGCCCCAAAAATTGTGTTACGCAATTTCTTCCCAGTTCGGCAAATACCTACTTGTGGGTGTTTAAACTGCTGTTTTGGCGCATGGGCAGGGGGGTACAAGGGGATGGAGCGCTATTTGGGCTTTTGGCACACAGATATTGGTGGGGCCATGTCGCATCTTCCAAGCCCCAAAGTACTAGAATACAGGTGAAACCTTCCAGAAGTTGCTCCATTTGGATTCACCGCCCCCTCAGTGATCTCACCTTGGGTGTATTTTGCATTTTGGCCGCACAGGTGTTCCGTAGTTTTTTTTTTTTAGCTATTTGGGCCATGGAAAATGGAGTTAGAGGGGGAAACGCAGAGTTCCGCCATTGTTGTTTGGGCTTATTTATCCCAGTATTCTGCCATAACGGGATCAAATGACGGGATAAAACTTTACTATGGGGGTCCGTACTATTTACAATGAGATAACTTTTATATAGTTTTTTCTTGTTTTTTTTTATTACTTTTACACAATAGGAAGCGAGTTTTATAAAAAGTTGCGTTTTTAAGTTGTCGTATTCTGCCAGCCCATTAGCTTTCTTAATTTTTTGCATATGGAGGCTGCTTGTGGGCTTGTTTTTTACGAGGATGGAGTTGATGTTTTAATTGGTACCATTACGGGGGCATATGAAGCCATTTGATCACTTATTTTATTAAGGTTTTTGTGAGCATTTTGTACAAAAAACAGCAATCCTGGTAGTGTTTTTTATTTTATTTTTTTACAGCGGTCACTGTGCGGTATAAATGACTTGCTAGTTTTCTTCAGCAGGTTGATAGATTACGCTGATACCACATCTGTATCATTTGTTTATATGTTTTACTGCTTTTACACAATAAAAACACATTTATTGGAAAAGGAAAAAAACACGTTTTTGCGATCACCGCAGTCTGTGAGCCATAACTTTTTTTATTTTTCTGTTTATGGAGCTGTATAGGGACTTTTTTTTGCGGGATGTGTTGATGTTTTTATTGGTTTATTTTTGGGGGGACAAGGACTTTTATGATCGCTTTTTAAATCTGTTTTTTGGAAGTCAGGGTGAGAAAAATACTGCAACCCTAGCAGTGTTTTTTGTTTATTATTTTTACATAGCGTTAACCGTGCAAGTATCCGTGACATGTTTGTTTTATCTGTGGGTTGAGACGATTACTGGTGATACCCATTTATGTGAGTTTTTTTTAATTTGGCAGACAATTTTTGAAAAAAAAAGTTGTTTTTTTATTGTGTAAAACATATTTGTGCTCATCGCTATTCTTTCTAAATAGCCAGAACTTTTTAATTTTTCCGTATAATTGAGCTGTGTAAGGACTTTTTTATTGCGGGATGAACTGACGTTTTAAATGCATCACTTTGATGTTGATATGAGTTTTTGTATTACTTTTTACTCCATTTTATGTGCTGCGGTATGAACCAAATTCTCATATTCTGTTACTGTTTTTTGGGGGTTTTTTTTACGGGTTTCACCGTACGGGTTATTAACATGATCCCGATTATAGGGTGGGTCGCTACGGCACGCAGCGATACCAAATATGGGTACTTTATTTTTGATCTTTTTTTAGGGGGATTGTCGTTTGTAAAGGGGAAAGGGCGATGTGCGTGTTTTTATTTTATTTTTTGCTTGTGTTTTATTTTTTACATTTTTTTTAACTTTTTTATACTATTTATCACTTTTCCCCGGGGGTGAATTGATGAACGATCGTCAGATCACTTAATGCAATTGGAGATCAGCTTACAGCTTATTGGTGTATGCGGGTCTCGATGGGAACTGTCTGTCACGCTGCCCCCAATGCATTGTGGGCCTCGTGACGTCACCAGACCACCCGGATGTGTCATTCAGCGACCGGGCTGTCTGTAGGAGATTCGTACGGCGGGTCAGCGCCGTTACTGCGCCCGAGACTCGGCGGGCTGTGCAGGAGCTCACTCCCTGCCGCCCGCAGCCGCGGATGTCGCGACCATGAGTCGCAGAATCGGGGGTTAAATCCCCGCGGCCGGAGGGCGCACTACGGCGTAGGGCGGGGATGCGGCCATGATGCCAGAGGTAATTACCGCTGGTTTCATGCCGCACGATCTTGGCGCTCCGCTTGTGAGCTCGCGCAAGATCGCCGTGTGGACGGATCATACAGCAATTGCGGGGAACCCCTACCGACATTGCCGTATGAGTACTGACAAATGTCGGTAAGGGGTTTTAAAGTGGGGGGGGAGGTGTGTTTTTTTGGATACGGGGGGAGCCGGGGTTTGGGAGCGGGTGGGGGTTTTTTTGTTTTGCGGTGTGGGTAGTGGGGGGGAGGGGGGGGGTTTTGTCGGGAGGGGGCGGGGAGGCTGGGGTTGGGGGTTTTGGGGGGTTTTTTGTGGTTTTGCCACGATCTTATTTAATACCTCCTGCATCCATGCTCTTCAGCTTGTGTGCTCAAGAAGGGGGTGTGTGTGATTTGTTTGAATTGCATATCATGTGGATTCCAGCAGGATGACTTTCACCAGGCATTTCCTCTCTCTAGTCAAAGAAAGGTTGTTTATGTACAGAGGTACAAGTAGTACCACAGTAGCTTAGAGGATATGCTTTTTTACCTCCGTCACAAGGGTCTTGGTTTCAAATACCACTGCAGGAACCAACTGTGGATTTTTTTTTCTTTATCAATACACATACCTCTTTGAGTCTCTTTTTTTAATTTATTTGCACTGTTTGACTAAATAACTAAGGAGTATAGTGGACAGGAGCAGAATGACACACTGGGTTTGAACATAAGTAGCTGTTGAGAGAGATGAGGTTATGTTGGGCATGTGCAGACCAGGACTGAGGAGGCTCTCAGCCCAGGTCGTATCCCCTGTAGACGAGCAGTAAAGTAAACAATGGCCCAAAGACAATTTATTCCCGCCTGTAAGGGCATGACATGCGTTGGCTGTGTGTTGTCATCACACACAGCCGTCGCTGTCATGCCCTTACAGGGGGGAGATGGAATTAAGTTCGGAATTTCAATACCTGGTGGGTTTTACGTTTACATGATAAACCTCAAGGCGATATTATGTGATTAAAAGTAGTTAGTGTTTTTCCTCTTTTCATTTTTTGTGTTATGTAAACACCGGCATGTCATTGGATTGATTCTGCATGATTAATTACCATCAGGTATCTTTCATACCCCTTTATTTTCTAGCATTACTTTTGCAGCCATTGATTTGTTCTGATTAACCAGGGACACTTTGGCAGAAATTAAATTTTTCATTACTGTCCCTGATGATGTCACTGGATGATTGAAAATTGTTGGACGGGACCATGAGGAATAATAGGGGTTGTTTATTGAATTAGGGCTAGGCTGCGGACAGGAACGCCCTTATCGGGAAGCGAGTATCCTGTATATTTTTTTTCCAGTTAGGTAAGGGTAGTATTACTAGGTTCATAGGGCCAGGTTCTGAATTATTTCTCTGGTCTCCCACCCATGTGGTTGTCGTTTTCCTCCCCCAGGTTTTGTGTGCTCCTTTTGAGAGTTAGATTGTGATATATATTTTAAAATATTTAATAAAAGTTATTTTTTATAGGACCAATTTTTCCTCTTTAAATTGTCTTTGATATACGTTGGTCAAGAGGTTTTGATACTATTGGTAGGGATCTGCTAGGTACTTTTTTCTTGTAGTAAACAATGGCTCACTAAAAGGGCAGCTAAAACAAAAACGGTCCAGAATTTTAAATAACAATGAATGGTCTGTATATGTTTATTATTTAATTTGCAAGTCTTCCCGCGGTCAATTTTTCCCTTTTTGTGGCAAAAAAACCCCTTTAAACATAGGTTAGAAGAGTTCAACTAAGACTTTTGTCTGAGGGCAAGATTAGGGTGGTAAGATAGGAGGCAGATGGCTGCATGGGAGATACGTAATAGCAAGCCATGGTAAAATAAGAGTATGCAAAGAAGTGTAGCAACTTACAAAAAGGCGAGAGTCCCTTCTACCTTCTGCTCCCCTTACTGCTCAATTTCAGGGATAATTCTGAGGATTGCCATTCTAAATTGCCACTTAGGAAATTTGGCACGTGGGAATTTGGCCCCCAGACCTCGGTCACACAGCCACAGCTCTGCAACTTATACTCTAACTATGATGAGTTCAAAATGAGCATAAGGACTTCAGGTGTCGTAAAAACGGGGTGGAGCTACAAATAGTTCTACACGAGCAGAGAACTGCAAGGGCAGTAATCTGGGATTGATGGCTATACAAATAAACACAGATAAATTATGGAAAGACAGAGCTGGGCGAAATATCTAGGACAAAAAATGTATCCATTTAAACTAAGCAGAGACAGCTAGTATATAATGCGGTGGATGGATGGACTTGCTGTTCCAACAGGACATGGAATTTTCTTCTGGCTGATTGCTTTGAAATTTGCCAGTACCAGATCTTTCCTTTATAACACACTGCGCATGTCGTGGATATCATGATCCTGTAACTGGTGTAGTTTCACGTCTTGTGCTATACCGTGTTTCCGGCATTCCGAGTCTCTGGGAGCACATTTGCGGCGCAGATTAACAGGTGAGCTTTACTCACTCATTGATTTTATTTATCTATAGGTATATAAAAACAAGTTTGTTTGATATTGAACAGTCGCTATTACTACGATTAAGAGCACTGAAACGCGTCCTGTCAAGTAGTGGGCTCTTGTCTTTTTTTGTCCCTCTTATATATTGACTTCATGACTTTTTATGCAGTCTTGGACTAAATTAAATGTAATGATTTTATTCCATAGTCAGTTTTTATTTGCGCTGTCCCCTAACATTTTTCTATTTGCAACTTCAATAATTGCAGCTGGAGCAAGGGACGTGCGCTTGGAATCTTTGACTGTCCTGCAAAATAGGTGAGCTGACTCTATACGTTTTTTTTTCATGTATGCAAGACATATACCTTGTAGAGTATGGTGGCCTCACTACCAAACTTAATTACATTTAATTGCGATTTAACCTTTCTCCTGTGGAGATTGGTTAGCAAATTGGGTATCTGAGAGTCCCACGGCAAAAGTCTCATGCCTTCTCTCATATTTGAGCTCTTTATTTCAGCCACCATATCATTAACATAGAAGATGAATATAGAACATGGTATTTTAGTTGATACAAATATTACAATTAGAAATGGACAACTAGTTTTTCTGTGTTTGGGAACATAGCACAATATGTAGGTATCAAACTCACAGAACCGATTATAATCCAGCGTGTAGAATCACTGGGGACAGATTTATCAATCCTTTATAACTCAGACAGTGTAATTTAGACTAGACAGTTTTACAATGCGCCACATTTATCATCGTGTTCATAAATCGCAGGTTTAGACATTTAGTCTTCTAACTTTACAGTTTCCAAGCTGGCTTTCTTTATGGGTTACTAACTGCACCAAGCAACCTAGACACTCAGTATGTAGATAGTGTTAACACTATAGGGGAAATGTATGAAATCTGTTAGGTATAAAACTTTCCTTTGTTTCCCATAGCAACCAATCAGAGTTCCCCTTTTATCTTTTTTTCAGAGCAACTTATGAATTAAAGGGTAGGCTTGCTGATTGGTTGGCTAATGGGCAAACAGAGAAGAAAGTCTATAGACCAACGACAGTTTTTCATGCATGTGGCCAATGAATATGAGAAGTGGGGCGGGAAAAGGCATTATTGGTGCAATAGGCAAATAGACAGTGGACACCCCCTTCCCCCCCAGAAAAAAAATTAAATCCTGGTCCCTAACCTGACACATGCTGCCTGCGCCCTTCCTGGCTCTGCTCGGAATGGGAAAAAAAACACAAATTACGATAGATTTTTATAAACACAGAGTACAGTAACTTGGATCTTGGAGAATGTATTCATTTTAAATAATTTATTGTCATATATAAAAATACATGTAAATGCTATAAAAATATTTTCCATGGAAAGACACCTCGCTTCTTGGTGTTCATACATTTTGGCCTTCAGACACCGCTATAATACTAGCATAATTGTATCACCTTATTGTATACTGAAAACCAATATTATTCAATGATATCACTTTGCAAGACCAATATTATTCGCCACTCTCATGACCACGTGATAACCACCACCATAGTGAGCGAATTAATATCGCAACTCCATGACCACATATCCACCACAAACATATTGACAGAAACCAATATACATTATACTCCTTGAATCACATATCACCTTCCACATAGTGACTGAATAATACCACAACACCATGATCACATATCACTACCGCATAGAAGTGATGAATATACCATCAACACCCATGTAGCATACATCACCAACCACAATAGTATGAATAATACCAAACCACTATAACCACATATCACCACCCAATGGTGACTGAATTATACCTCCACACCATGAGGCACTCACACTCATCCACATAGTGATCTGAAATTAATACCAACTAACACCATGATCACATATCACACCACATAGTGATGAATAATACCTCCACATCATGGAGTTACCACATCACAACCAAATAGTGAATGAATAATACCACCACATTATAAAACCACATGATGAACACCACCTAGTGACTGCATAATACAAAACACAACAGGAACACATCATACAAACATAGTGATGAATAATACTACACTTTGACCACATATCACCGACTACATAGTGATGACATATTACCACCACACCGTAAACTCCATATCACAACGACATATTGACTGAATACATACACCACACCAAATCAATACCGCCATTCTGTTCCTGTACTTTAAACCATTACACTACTTAAAAATATTCCCAGTATACAGTAACCATATAGTGGTAGGTACAGACTGTACATAGGCTCTAGACATATAAGTGAATATAGTTTGCAAGGACTTAGAGAACATATCTTTCTATAGTGGGAGTTATTCTCTTTCCTTCTCTAACTTGCCTGAAACTTCTCTCGGCCACGACTTGTTCTCTGCGAATTTACCACACAAAACAACTTAGTCTCCTCGGTTTTCTGCATCTCCTTAGCTGCTCCCACCTCTGTACAAACTCCTCATCGGGTGATTAGGTATAGATGGGGAGTTATAGAAATGATGGGTGGAGGTGAGGGGGCTATGAGGTGATAGGTGGTGGTGGAGTGGTCACGGAATGATAGGTGGAGGTGAGGGGGCTTTGGGGGTGATAGGTGAAGAGTGAGTTGGTCATGGATGATAGGTGGAGTGATGGGCTATGGCGGTGATGGGGGGGTAGGTGAGGGTGATGAAATTCCCCACAACGCTTGCAGAGAAAAAGCTGGATAGTCTTTATAGAGCCCGGGAAAGCTGAGGTGACAACCCATCCCCACAGGCAGTGTATGATAAGAGAGTAGGTTGTATGGGGATGAGTGTCACACAGTTTCCTGAATGCTGAATAGCACATGGAAAATTCTGGGTCACCCAGCTTTCCTGGTTGTTTAGATGCTTAGTCAGTGCCGGGAAAGCTGGGTGACATCCCCACAGCAGGCATCCAGAAAAGCTGAGTGCCTGTTGTGGGTTAAGAGCATAACCCAACCAACCCCCATTTATCACCCCTGAACCTCTACCCACCATCCCCACTCTAAATCCTATCTACTCTCACTCAACCCTCCGGCCCTCTCCTACACCTACTCTAAACCTTCCTCCCTCTAAAACTTCCCTCCCATCCCCAGGTCACACTCACCTGGAGAGCAGCAGGCATCCTTTCCTCAGGTCACTCAGTGCTTTACTGCTGAGAGGGGCGGAGTTTCACATATCCGCCCCTTTTCTCAGTAATCCGCTGGGATGGCTCCTCTGGCAGCATCCAGTACAGGAACTGTCAGAAGAGGGAAAAGTATGGAGAGTGGCTTGAATCTGACACTCCCCAGTGCCCATCATTCTCCACTGCCACCAATGATGTTCCCGACCTCCAACACCAGGTAGCACAAGGGGCAGGTTGAAAACAACAAATGCGCAGTGTATGAATCTGCTGAGGTGGCTCCATACTTGTGCAGAAGTAGGCAGAAGTAGGCACTCTAGGCCGGGGACCGCATTACCTTCTGCACCGACCCTTCTATGTTCCAGCCCTGATGAGAAGCAATACAAAAACAATAAAGTAACTGTGCCCCTAATAAAATGGCAATTACTCCACTTTCTCTAGGGATGGTTTCCTGGGTCTTTCACTACTCAATCTGGTGACTTTTATGATTAAGGTCACCATGACCGAAACATCACGGAATATGGTGTCACTATATATACTGTACAATCTGAAGTGGAGCTCTTTTGGTTGTTGACAATCAAGAAATTTGAAATTTTTTTACCTAAAAAAAGGAGTGCTGTTAATTTGAATGTTGTAAATAAAGTTAACAGTTAAAAAAAAGTTGAGATAAGAGAAGAATTTACATCATTTTCTCCGTAAACAATGACAGACATGATCTGTTACCAGAATAGCAGACGCCACATGACCTGTGTGGTGGTCACATGATAAGACACTGCTGGAGGTAGTAATACTGTTAGCTGAATACCAGGGGTCACATGACCTGTGTGGTGGTCACATGATAAGGCACTGCTGGACACAGGTAGTAATACAGGAGGTAGTTCTGACTCTCAATAATTTACTGTTACTTGGATACCAGAGGGGTCATAAGAAGGACACTTGCTTCGGAAGGTAGTTAAACTGGAGAAAATTCTGCTCTCAATAATTTATGTTTACCTGGATGCCAGGGGTACATGACTGTGGGTGCGTCTCATGATAAGTTGATGCTGGAGATAGTAGTACTGGATAAACGTCCTTCTTGCTCCTCAATAATCTACTGTTACCTGGTGCCAGGTGTCAATATGAACTGTGTGGTGGTCACATGATAGAGACATTGCTAGGACGGTACATTAATACTGGAGAAGTTCTGCTGCTTCATACCACTTACTGTTACCTGTTAATCAAGATGTCATTGACCTGTGTGAAGGTTCACATGATAAAGACACTGCTGATGGTAGTACATATGGGATGTTTGCTCCTCCATACACTACTGTTACCTGGATATCAGGGGGTATCATGGCCTGTGTGGTCGATATCATGTATAAGATGGAGGTAGTAGAAAATGGAGAACGGTCTTCTCTCAATAATTTATGTTACCTGGATACAGTGGTTATATGACACTGTGTGAGATGGTAATGATAAGACATGATGGAGGTTCGTTAATACTGGAGAAGTTCTGCTCCTCCTGTGCACTACTGTTATGTGGATACCAGGGAGTACATGACCTGTGTGGTGGTCACATGGATAAGATATGCTTGGAGGTAGTAATAATGGGAGAACGTTCTGCTCTCGCATAATCTGCTGTTACCTGAGATAGCAGGGGCTCAATGACATGAGCGAAGGTACAATGTTAAGACACAGTGGGATGGGTGGTAATATGAGAAGTTCTGCTCCTCCATAATCTGTTGTTACCTGGATACCAGGGGTCACATGACCTGTGTGGTGATCTGTCCTTTTCATACAAGTACTCCACGGGAGTCTTTACTGTGGACAGGACCATTTTTATTTCTAAATAGGAGCGCACTGCATTGGTATAAAAGGAGTACAAGAGCTGAATTTTTAATTCATGTATATTTGTATGATTTCCTATTATATAACCCATTTCTACAGGGGGCTATTATAGAGCACAATACTGTAGTTTTATTGATGTGATCTTCACTGTCTTAAGCTCTGTTATCTGTGTGTGATATTTTCCATAAAAAACAGCTCTTTTCTTTTTACATAGGTGCTGGTACTAGAGATGGGCGAATTTCTCAAAAATTGTTCCGGTCACTTCGCGAATATCCGACAAAAATAAATTCGGTCCGAATGATTTGGGCAGGAAATCGCGTTAAAAACAACAGCTATTTTCAGGACTGCCACAGAGCCTGAGGGGTGCTGTAGGAACGTTGTTGCCATGCTTAATATGCAGAGGGAGCTGTTTGGTCTTCTTTCATGTTGTGTGTTTAGTATGACACGCAGAATGACTGCCGCCGCTCTTAGAATTGCTTCACTATAAAATTCCCTGGGTACTTAAGAGGGCAAAACTGACCAAAAAACTGAAGCGGAAATGTTGCCTGATAATGTCATGCCAGCGAAAGCTGGAAAAAAACAAAAGCTGAGAGCTCAGGTGGCAACATTAGTGACAGAGTGTGGAGGTGACGGCGGCAGCCACAGCAGCATGAGGTCAGACAGATGCACAAACACAATCTGGAGGTGGCAAAACAGTAATTGCCAACAGAGTGGCACAATGACACAGTGTGGAGGTTACGGCAGCAGCCACAGCATCAGCATGAGGTCAGACAGTGGCACAATGACATTCTGGAGGTGGCCAAAACAGTAGTAGGCCACAGAGTGGCACAATGACACAGTGTGGAGAGCACGGCAGAAGCAGCATGAGGTCAGAGAGTGGCACAATGACATTCTGGAGGTGGCAAAAACAGGAGTAGGCCACAGAATGGCACAATGACCCATTTTTGGAGGGCAAAGGCAGCAGAAACAAGGAGGTCAACAGGGGCACAATAAACCACAGTTTTGGAGGTAGCAAAACTTTAAAATTGGGGCCACAAAGTGGCAAAAACATAACACAGTGTGGGGGTTTAAACGGCAGCAGCCAAAAGCAGCACAATGAGGTCAGAACAGGGGGAAACATTTGACATTCAGAGGTGGCAAAAACGGGAGAAAAGGCCCACAGAGGGGAAACAATTACCAGTTTTTGGGGGGCAGGGGAAATCAGCAAAAAAGAGGTCAAAACATTTGGCACAATAAAAACAGTTGGGGGAGTCACGGCAGCACAGCATGAGGGTCAGCGGGGGCACAATGAACACAGTGTGGGGGGCACGGCAGCAGAAAGCAGGGGTTTTCAGGCAGTGGCACAATAAAATTTCCGGGAAGGTGGAAAAAACATTAGTAGGCCCCCAGAATGGCAAAATGAAAAAAGAAAAGGTTTAGGTGACGGTGACATCAGAAAGGGGAAGGGTTTTGGGGGGACAGTGGCAAAAATAAACATTCGGAGGGGCAAAAAACTGGATTGGGCCACAGAGGGCACAATGACAAGAGGGGAGGTTTAGGGCGGGAGCAACAGCCAAAAAGGTAAAGAGGTGGCACAATGACACATTGGGGGGGGTGACCCCCAAGCAGCAACAACACCCCCGCAGAAAGGGGTCAAAAGAGAGTGCCCCAATGACACAGTGTGGAGGGGCCCGGCAGCAGAAACCCAACAGCATCACAGTATGATTTAACAAAAGGGGGTGGGCAAAAATACCAGTGTGGATTCCCAGGCCCCAAAGCAACACCCAGCGCAGAAAGAGGTAATAGATTTGGCCCCAATACAAGTGTGGAGGGGGGTTGGCAATCCCATTTTTCCGGGGGTAAAAAAGGGGTTGGGTTGGCAAGGGGAAAAATTTTGTCAGCAAAAGTGGGGAATCGGGCGGGGGGGGCCGGCTTAAAATTTATTGCCTGGGGCGGGGAATTTTGAACTCGGGGACCCTTTTTCCCCACATTTTTGGGTGAGGCGTCATGGCTAAATGAGTTTTACCCCTAAGGCTTTGGGTTTGTGTGGAAATCCTGGCCGTTTCCCACTACCCACCCTCTTTAAAAAGGTTTGGGTAAAAGGAAAAGCGAAAACAGTGCCCTTCCAGATTTAAAGGTTACTGTTTTCCAAACCCACCCCCCCAAACCTTCCCCCAGAAAGCCGGGGCATTTAGAAAAAAAAAAAAAAAAAAAAAAACGGTGAGCGCTGGGGAAACCCCCCCCGGTCAGCCCGTAAAGAGGGGGGCCCGAGGCCGCACATAGGGAAAGCGGCCAACAAAACTAGGGGAGGTTTTTCCCAAATTTTAAAATTTGAGTTTTGGGTCCTCCCCTCAAAGCTGGAAAACGGCCCCCTTTTTGGGACCGGGATTGAGGGTCCAATAGGGTGGAGAAACAAAGTCTCCCTAAAACCCGGGGGAATGCGGAACTATGGGCGTCACTAGCCAGGCAAATCACATGCGGGGGGGGCCCCAAACTGCAAAAGGACCCCGGGGGCCCCTGCCCCATCCCCCACTGAATACTGCGGTCCTTTTTGGGGGGTCATCTCCTCGTCTTCCTCATCCCCAAATCAAACCTCCTCCAGCGGCTCCTGCCCCTCCTCCCCTTTCACCTGGGTAAAAAATCCACTCTTTTTCACCAGACAATGCTACTGCTCCAATGTCCTCCTCCCCCCTCCTCCCCCCGGGACTAAAGGGCCGCGAGAGGGAAGCCCGCCCCGTCTCCCAGTCCCCTGCCCAGAAAAATTTTTTTTTCCAGCATTTTCCGGGACAAATAAGATTGAATACGTTATTCTTTCCCGTATTTCCGGCAAACTGGACAAAAAAACGTCGCCTCCTCGAAGGGCCCTCAAAAACGGCGGGGTTTTCACCATGAGCTCCCCCATTTGGGCTGAAAACAAATTTTTCACGGGGGATTACTCCGTCCATCGGGATCATCAAAAATTCGTTAATGGCCTTTCCTGTTCAAACTTTCGGCCCCAACAGGGTTCAGGCTGGGAATTTCCCCAACGGGGGGAAACATCCATATAAAGTTTTTTGGGGGGGGGGGCCTACTCCCAAATGAAAATTCGAGGGGGGGGTTTTCCCTTTGGTTTTTGGTAAAAAAGGATAATTTGCATGAAAGCTTTCCGGGCCATTTTCAGAATCTTCTGAAATCAGTGGAAGATTTCCCAGGAACCTTTTCACAACCAAAATTTTGAACACTTTGGCCCATCCCAGGGCCCCATTAAACCAAAACCTTTCCTGGGTGAAAGGCGCAGAAAAACCAAAGTTCCCCCCATTCCGTAAACCATGGTTTCCCCGTTTTTTCAGTTGGGGGCGGAGAAAGCCACACATCGATTTCTTGCTGCATAAAACGCGGACATTTTCCCCTCCCTGGGTGACTTCGTTTCGCCGAGGCAAGCCGGGTTGTAAAAAACTGCGTAAACACGGGCTGTGCCCTACAAAAGGTGGTATAAATGGACATTTACATGGGGAAAGGCTAAAGATGGGGGGGGTGGTGGAGGAGGAGGACTTTGGGCGAAAGGAGCCCCCGTATGAAAAACTTTGGGAGAAAGCGGCGTTTTCCTTGTCCAATTGTTGGTGTGAGGGGGCCCGGAAGCAAAACCCAACCCAAGGGGGCCCAAAAGGGAACATGAAACCGGGGCCCTAAAACCGGGTAATAAAAATTTCCCCCAGATATCCACGCGGGCCGTGCCCCTTTGGGAACAAAACCGATAAGCCAAGAACTCCCACTTTCTTTTCCTACAAAATTTGGGAAAAGTTTGGACTGTTCTTTTGGAAAAGAAAATTTAGGGTTCTTTGGAAACCCTCTCCATTTTGGGGCAAAAAGCCATTTTTTCTCTGAAGGGGGTTGCAGGGGGTCCCCCCAAATTTGGGAAAGGGGGAGGGACGGGAAAGTACCCAACAATTTGGGCAGGACACGGTCACGCTGCCCCCTTTAGGATGGGTTGGACGAAATACTTTTGTCCTTTGCAATCCCCCTCGCAAAACGACTGCTGGCGCCATGATTTTTGGGGCGACCAGCAGGAGCATTTTGGCCCGGGAGATTATGTCAAAAAAAAAAACAGCTCCCTTCTGAAAGGGTTTGGGGGAAAGCCTTGACGGGCTGCAAAGGCATGCGTCCCATTTGGGCCGCTGCTGCGTTTGCGGGCGGGAAGGACCACCAAAATCAGACCCAAACTTTTCTCCAAAGGCACCCTGTATGGTAAACCTGAAAAGGGGGTTAAACGCAGGGCCGGGGTTCCAAGGGTTAGCCCCCTTTGGCCAAACGCTTCAACTTTTTACTGTGCCCCCCCGGGGAATTCCACATATACCCCAAAATTCCTCCTCCTTTGTCTTAGCAAAGGAAAAACGGGCCAAAACCCCCGGCCGAGAAGCTTTTTTTAACCCGGGCCAAAAGCTCCGCACTGGGGTAAACAAACAAAACCCGGCCCGCTGCCTTTTCCTAAACCCCTTTTTCCCCGCTACTTTTTGCCCTTTCAAGGGCGAGTTTTCTACCCCCCGGGGCTGCTTGGGCCCCCCCGACCTTTAAACACTGTTTGCCCCCTTTCTGACCCCACGGCCCAACAACCAACCCATTTTGCTGGCTGCGCCGCTGCCTGACTCAAAGCTGACGCCCTTTTCCCCTGACGATGTTTGAATTTCCCCTTGCCTCAAACCCCCCCCCCCCAAGTGCGGCGCTACATCATCAACCCAATTTTTTGTTTCCCCGTCACTGCTGTCCTCATCACCGGGCTTGGGATGCAGAGGGTGACCCCTCACAACATGACCTCCCCATGCCCAAATCTCCCCATCTATACTTTTTCAGCCTACTTTCAAAAAGCAGGGGGGATTGGCCCAAAATTTTTTCGCTGCCAAGTAGCTGCGTCTCCCTTTCCTTTAAAATTTTGGGTTTATCCGCCCTGTAAAAATGGCGAAGCCAGACCACATTTGAAAACTCGGCTGAGGGAACCCCATGGGAAAAAGAGGCAATTTTAGGAAAAGGGGGAGGGCCGCTGACCCCCCCCGGGGCCAAAGGGCCAACAAGGGGTTGTGTCTGACGTTCCCACCGACTCTTGGCGGGGGGTTGTCAATTTTCCATTGGGAGGAAGTGGGATGACCTAGTAAACCCCAACCCAAAAAAACCCCTTGGGTTGCTAGTCAGAAAAAAGGGCCGCTAATGGACAGCGGGCATTTTTTCCCTACCGAGTAAACCGCTCTGGGGCCGCCCCCCCTTGCGGGCTGCCGACCTGGGCCTGCTCCGGGAAAATTTTTGGGTGCCACGGGCCAAAACTTTTCGCGGGTTTGAAGAGCCTGCCCCCCTCTCTGTCTACATACTGTTTTGTTTCCAAAAATTTGTACAGACACTTTTTGATAAAAAGGATATCTGAAATATAAATAAATAACCCCCCCCAAAATTTGACCCCAAAATGAACCCCTAAAAAAGTTTGGGGGAAACCCCCTTGGGATAAAAATTTTTTTGCCTCCAAAAAGGGGAAAAGGAAAAATTAACTTGAATGTCCCCGTTAAAAACTCTTTGTATTTTACGGGAATATAAAATCAAAAAACATTTTAATTTAACCTTTGGATATAAAATTACCTACAAAAATTTCTTCTGTGGCGGTAAAAAAACAAGTTTTTTTTAACTGATTAAACTGAGAAAAATACTTAAGTTAACCCAAGGATGAAATTGCGCAAAAAAATTTGGGGGCAGCCACAAAAACCATTTTTTGAAAGCGTTTTAAACAATGGAAATTTAAATTTTACACTACCCCAACAAGGGGGAAAATTTTTAAATTTAAACCTTCGTTTGGGAAATTATGCTACAGGAAAAAATTTAAATTTTTTGTGGGTGAAAAAGACGGGTTTTTTTTAGTCACCACAAAAACCAAAAAAATTTGCTAAAATAACCCCTGAAGTAAATTGCCCCCAAAAAGAATTGAGCAAACCAAAAACAACAAAACCCTTTTTGGGTAAGGGTGTTAAAAAAATGGCGTGAATTTTTAACGCTCAAAAACAAACAAAAAGGAAAACCCTTTGTAATTTAAAACCTTCGCTTTGAATTTAAAGCTACGGGAAAAAATTTTTTTGGGCCTTTTAAAAAGACTTTTAATTTTAGTCACCACAACAGAAGAACAACGCAAAAATTAACCCTGGTTTGAAATTTTGCCCCCAAAAGAATTGAGCGGGGCCCAAAAATTTAACCCACCTTTGTAGCGATTTAAAAGGGGTTTTTGTATTTTACACAACACAACATGAGGAAAACTTGAATTAACCTTCGTTGTAAAATTTTTCCCTAGAAAAAAAATGAATTTTTTGCCGGTGGAAAAAGACGGTTATTTTATCACCACAGCAGCAGAAAAAACGCTTTAAATAAACCCCTGGATGTAAATTTGGGGCAAAAAAAATTGAGCAACCAAAAACTACGGGTTTTGTAGGGGTTTTTAAATGGGGGTTTTATTTTTACGCTACCCCAACAAAGAAAAACTTGTAATTTAACCTTCGCATTTTGAATTATGCAACAGGAAAATGTATTTTTGGCGGTGAAAAAACGTTTTTCTTTTAGTCACAACAGAAAACAGAACAACGCTTAATTAACCCTTGGATGAAAATTTTGCGCAAAAGAATTGAGACCAAAAATAAATGGTTTTTTGTATTGTAAAAAGGGCGTTTTTTTAAAATGAATAACAACGGGAACAGGCTTAATCACCCTTGGATATTCAATGGCTTTTGGGCAGAATAGCATTAAAAGTATATCAGCTGCACCACTGGACGCACCCCGGGTTTTTTCGGGATCCAATTTACCCAAAAAATCAAAAAAAAACGTTAAAAAAGCAGTCTCTGAACAACTAACACCCCCCAAAAAACCTGTAAAAAAAATAAAGTTTTTTTAGTATAAACTATCTTTTAAGAGCCGCGGCACCCCTTTCCCTCTCAGTAAAATAAGAGGGTGTGAGCTCCCAGCGGCGCCTTTGGGCCCCTTATATAGTGGGGGTGACTTTCACAAAAATTCCCGCCCTCTGATTGGTTTTAAAACTCGCACAGGTCAGCAGGCTATCCCCTTTTTCCCCTTCCCAAGTGCTTTGCCCCATGTAGTGCCATTGCCCGAAAGCCATTTTAAACAATCAAAAAAAACCCCCAAAAAACCTTTTTTTCTTTTTTTTTTCACCCAAAAGTACCCCAAAGTTTCGACTTAAATTTCCAAACCAAATTTTTCCTGAAATTCAAAATTTAAATTCCACTTCGTTAGAATAAATTTCCCCCCATCTTTAGCTATCCCATTTTAAGGGCCCCACATGAAATGAAAACTGTGTTCAAACAAAATACGCTGGGGCCCGGACCCCATCCACCCTCCCTTTCCTTGGTGAAAAGGTTACTTTTTTTCCCCCCTACACTCAGAAAGAAATCGGGGAAACTTTTTTGGAATATCATAACACTCAATGGGCTATATTTTTAAAATTTTTCCCGGGGAAAAACTTGGGGGAGTTTTTGAAGTACATTTAGGGCCCCGAAGTACCCACACAAACAAAAACGGGTGTGAACTACCCTTAGGGGATAACAAATCCTTTTTGCAAAACCCCCTCAAAAAACAATTTAAGCCCAATGAAAAAATGGAATATAGAGCTGCGGTGATCTTTATTTCGGGAAAGGTTTATATATGGAGGTGCACTGGCAGGATACAGATCCCATTAAAAGCATTTTATCCCAATTTTGGCCTACCCTTTACAATAAATGTGGGGTCCACAGTTTTTCAAAACGGGGCATCCCAAACTTAGCACGGGTTTTGAAAAAACCCAGCAAATTAAAAAAATTTTTTTGCCTCTCCTGAAAAGAAAGGCGAATTTTCATTTTAAAAATTTTTTAGGGGGGGTTTAAAGCACTTTTTTTTGTGTTCGGCGGCTACCAACGGGAGCATTTTTAGCGTTTGGGGGCACTAGCGCTGTGTAGGGGAAGAAAGAATGCCCTGTTACGTGGGGGCCCAGGCACCTTTGGGAATGTGGGGGGAAATTTTAAAAATAGGAAACAGTAAAAAAGGGAAAAATTTCCCGGGTAAGAAGGGTAAAAAAATTACTTGTAGGAGGAGTAAGGGAGCAGTATTTCTGTGAGAAGGGCCAAAACCGGGCTCTATTACGTAAAAGAGTAAAAAGAGGGGGTTTTGTCAGGGGGCTTAAATATAGCCTTTCAGTTAATTTTTCACTGCAAAGGGGGGCCAGAGCCTCTTAAAAAGGAAATTGTGGGCCCCTGGGCAGAGCTGTGCATTTCCCCCCCCCCAACCAACGCAAATACAGATGAAAACATCACTTATCCCCAAAAAGTAAACACCATAAAAACAAAACCCCGGGAAAAAAGGTACAAGTAAAATTTTTTCCCCATTTCAACCCCATTTTTTTTTTCAAACCCCAGCCCCTTTTACATTTTTGCGTTTAAAAGGACCTTTAAAAAAGAACACCCTTGGGTCACAAAAAAAAAAACCCCGCCCTCATTTTCCCTATTTTAATAAAAATAAAAAACAGAATTGACAAAAGACTTAAAAAAAACCCCCCCTTAGTTTACACGGGGCCAGCAATTATTATAACATTTTGATAGGCTTAGATAAAAAGGGCCAGCGTTTTGGTGTCCACTGGATAGGTTTAGATACACAGGGACAGCAGATGGTGTACACTGGATTGTCTTAGATACTCAGGGACAGCAGATGGTGTACACTGGATTGGCTTAGATACGCAGGGACAGCAGATGGCGTACAATGGATTGGCTTAGATACGCAGGGACAGCAGATGGCGTACAATGGATTGGCTTAGATATGCAGGGACAGCAGATGGCGTACAATGGATTGGCTTAGATACACAGGGACAGCAGATGGCGTACAATGGATTGGCTTAGATACGCAGGGACAGCAGATGGCGTACAATGGATTGGCTTAGATACGCAGGGCCAACAGATGGCATACACCTCCCCCCCCACTCCTAACACCACCCCCCCATTCCTAAAACCACACCTCCCCACACTCTCCTAACACCACACACCTCCCTCCACCCCTAACACCACACACCCCTAACACCTCCCCCCAACACCCCCCACACCCCTAACACCTCCCCACCACACTCCCCAACACCCCCAATCACTCACTTGTCCTGAAGTCCAGAGAGCAGGGGGCCGGGCATTCTTCAGCTGCCGATGCTATGTGAGTACAGGGAGGGGCAGCCCTGCTCTTCTGTGTCCCCCGAAGTCTTTGGCTCTTCAGTGGCACACACTGAAGAGAGGGAGGGGAGGAGAGAGAGGGAGGGGCAGGGCTGTGTGCAGCAGCACAGAGGATCGCTCCTGCTTCACTTCAGCTCCATGCTTCCCTGCCTGCGCTGTGAGTTGTAAAGCGCAGGCAGGGCACAGGAATAGCAGGGGCCGCATCAGGAATCGCTATAGCCTGGCCCCTGCTCTGACTGCCGCACACGTCCCTGCGTGTGTTCACTGCCATCTCTTCCATTGTGCAAGGTAGGCAGCTGCCCGAGAGGGCCCTCTGAGCTCGTGGGGCCCCCGGGCAAGAGCCTACCTGGCCCAATGGAAGAGACGGCCCTGTATGGAGCTCAAGGTTGATGGGCCCCTACTCAGGTGCAAGAAGATGGTTCATTTTTGTGAGAAGCAAGTAGTTGGTGGCTTTCTACTATATAGCACTACTTTGTGGGTTTCCTGTTATATGACAGTATTGTTTATACCTTTAATTATTGCTCCTTATGCTGCTGTTTTAGTGGTGGGACTCTGTCTCATTTTGCTATAGAACCTTATGCATTCTAGTTACACTCCTGGGTACTGTTACTGTATGTAACTGTACTAACTGTAGTAAAACGCTTTTGTTGTCTCCAGAGTGTGTGTGTATAATATATGTATATGTATGTAGTACATATGGTATCGACCACTGTAAGGTCACTGTATAGTGGTAATATATAGGTGTTAGTCTTTGTATAGTCGGATCAATCAGTAATAGTCATTGTCAGTCTCTAAAAGTACAAATGACGCCATTCAAAGATATTTATGTGCTCTAAGATGGCTGAGGAGCCCAGTTCTTGAGCCATAGATCTTCGAACAGTGGGGACAAGAGGTTCTATTTGGGGGTTGCTATCACAATTCTAGGTTATTCTCCTTCTCTTTTCGTCATTATCTTTCATCTACCTCATTGGAGAGGTGATTGATCTCAAAATACACAGCTGCTTGACGGGTCTTGTACTGTAGCACCACAGGGGACAACCTGTGGCCAGAGCTTCCCAGTTAGTGATGCCAATTGGACCTTTAGCCCGTGTTCACACGGCTTATTCAAGCCGTAATTGCGAGCCGGATTGCGCTCGCAATTCTGGCTTGAATAAGGGGCGGCGGCGGGGCGGGGGCGCTGCCCGCAGGCCCCATAGACTTGCATTATCCACGGCGCGTATTGCGCCTGGATAATGTGCATGTCACTTTATCCCCGCCCGGCGGATTCGCCGAGCGGGAGGAGCGACGGAATCCACTGTTCTCTATGAGAACTGTGGATTACCATAATTACTGCGACGGTTTGGAGCCGTGCTGCAGCGCAAATCCGGCGAGCAGTACGGCTCCAATCCACGGCGAAATAAGCCGTGTGAACGGCCCCTTACAAGGTTTTTGAGGGTGACTTTGAATCGCTTTCTATGGCCACTGAGTGTTCTCTGGCCTTGTCTTAGTGGCTCATCCAACTAAGTTGCAAATCAGTAAAAAAAAAATAGAGGTGTCATTCAGTCACTGTGCCATCACAATTTGTGGTCATGGCGTGAAGGTATTACTCGGTTACAGAATGGTGGTGTACTTCAGACAGGATGTGGAGGTAATGTCTGGCCATATATTTTGACACTAATAAACAGCAGCCAATTTGTCTGCATACTGTACGAATGGGCCAGTCTAGTGCGCCCAAAACACTGAGTCTGGCCAGAGCATCACATTGAATTTATTTTAGAACACCCAGTAATAAATCCTACATATACAGTGTCCCTTGAGTTACAACATCCTCAGGATACAATATTTTCACCATACAATGGCCTTTCCTGGGACATTGTATCTTGAAACTACATTCATCATATACCATGTCACAGACACTGCTGACCTGCGGCTCATGTGATTGATGGAAGATCCAACCAATTATCATGAAAATTTTACTTACTACAGTGATTGCTGGTTTAGTAGCCCCTCTCTACAGTACAGTACAGTACTACTTGTTTTTCACAAAATGAAAGGTAGCTCATTGTGTATAAAGTATAAGAGCCTTGAAAGCTTCAGGGTTCAAAACAGAAAAAGATTTCAAGCTTCCAACACCTCTTCCTGACTGTTATACTCTATGTAAGGACTGAAAAATAAAAACATACATAGTTGGTCAAAACATGACATTTCTTAATTGCTTTCGTGTTCAAAAAATGTAAAGTAAAGACAAATGACAACATACAATTTCACAATCAAACCTACAGTTCTGTGTCCCAGAATGTCATTTTGTGTATACAGAATTTAATTTTGTAGCACAGAATATTATTTTGTGATACACAAAGTTTTGTGACACATAATTTAGTTTTGTAGCAATTTACTATTTAACCTTTCTTGTATTTTATGTTTACAAAATTCATTTTTTTTGGTACAAAAATTTATTATTTGACTAGGGTGGTGTGACAAACTATTATGGGACTTCCAGACTGGTGGGCAGTTCTCGATTTTGTGGCTGTCAAAAAGCTGCTCCCTTGCCTAAATGCATAGTGCCAACTCTAAAGTATTGTGTATTGCAACTGGGTTACTGTTTCATGCTCATTACAGGGAACATTTCATGTCCCTTATGCTGGCCTCAATGAGAGCAGCTAGGTAGTGACAGTCCCGCTGTTCGCAATGGTGTGCCCCTTATGCCATTAAGTAATAGCATTTTAGAGAACTTACGTATATACTCGAGTATAAGTCCTCGGCTTATACTCGAGTCACTGTCGGCGCTCGGGCGCTGCGATGGCCCAGATACCGGCAGGGACACTTCTGCTACATGTGACTCCTAAGGGAGGGCATACAGAATCCCGAGTAAGCTGACAGCGTCCGGGCACTGCCGTGGCTCGGGCGCTGTCGGCAATCTCTTCACCTGTATGCAACTCCTCTGGGAGCGCATCCAGGTGAAGATACCACTGCGGAGCAGAGAGTGAGCGCTCCCTGCTCTGCAGTGGACTCCGGATGGGCGCAAACTTGCGGCCTGATGACATCACACTGCCTGTGCCTGAAGACGGAGTGGAGCGCCCGGGAGTGGGAGAAGCAAGGGAACGAGGTAAGTGTTTGTATTTATTTTTTTTAAAACCCTGGCTATACCTGCCTATTGGGGACATATACCTGCCTATAACCAGTCTATGGGGACATATACCTGCCTATAACCTGCGTATAGGGACATATACCTGCCTATAACCTGCCTATGGGAACATATGATTGCCTATAGCCTGCCTATGGGGGACATATACCTGCCTATAACCTGCTTAAGTAGGGCATATACCTGCCTATAACTGCCTATGGGGGACATTAAACTGCCCATACCTGCTTATGGAGGACATATACCTGCCTATAACTGCCTATGGGGGACATTAAACTGCCTATGGAGGACATTAAACTGCCTGTTATTTTATTGGTATCCATTTTTATTTTTGAAATTCACCAATAGCTGCTGCATTTTCCACCCTAGGCTTATACGCAAGTCAATGATAGTTTTTTGTGGCAAAAGTAGGTGCCTCGGCTTATATTCGGGTTGGCTTATACTCGAGTACATATTATAGTTGTCTTCTCTGCAGTGCACAGTCATCACTAGCAGAAATAAGTCTATTACATTTATTAGCTGGCATTTCACCCACCTGCTATTGATTTTTGTACCAACTCACGGTGATAGGGAGAGAACTGTGTCCTCCTAATAGTCTTTAACGATACAGAAATATGGTAGTAAAAAACAAAACTCCTAATCATAGTGATACATGCTAGGGTGAACATCACCAATGTTTATAGCTGGACTACACAGTAACTGCTAAGCACATAAGTTCTTGTACACAAGATAAAAGCAGAATGTGATGCAATAGGGTATTTTGAAAGCCTCTTGCCACAGATTAACAAATGTAGTTTGTTGTCGTTCCAAAATTAATTTACAGCCAAATAAAAGTATTCATTACTGCACATAACACTATTTATTACACTCAAGGTCATCCTTAAAGGGAACAAAGTCAAGTCTTTTAAGCATGAATTTAGACTCATATACACAGTTATATTACCCATCATTTATAAGGATATATGGCACCTATAGCAGAATATTGGGCTCTATTGTACCATTTTATGTTTTCTTTCATACAAAAGATAACAAAAACAATTGTGACAAGTTCTATTAGATGCCTTTTTACAAAGGTATTCTTCCCTAGAAGAAAAGTTTCTAAGTGATAGTGCATGGAGAATATGATGGCATATGCAGCCTAGGACATGTACGGTAGTAATATAATATTTTCACATTGCATAATAATCTGATGTTTATGTTCAGGCCAAAAATCTGAGCCTGACCCTGGCACGGAACGCATATTTACAAAGACTAAACTTTTTTGTCATGACTGGGGCTAATCATCAAGTGTTTCATGTGAACTCTGTGGCAAATAATTTTTAAAGATGATTTGCACAGAACATTTGCTACACATGTGAATGGGGTTGCACAAATTCCATTCATTTGCATTGGAGGGGGGTTGTTGTTGCATTTGACAGGAAATATGTGTCAAATGCACCACTACTGCTTAATGAGGTGTTCCAATCTTGCACTTTGATGCCCACAAAGTTAGATAGGTTCAGGTCCCATCTCTGGGACCCACACCTATCTTGGGGGGCTATGTTTGGCTGTATTCAGAAGTTCCACAGAACAGAATGTAGAGTAGTATGCAAGATAACCTGCTCTCCATTCTGAATGGAGACTTTAAGGGGCCTATTCCTACGATAGGTGAAGGACCCATGAGAGGTATCTCCTATCACTGCAAGCACAACAGTCTGCATGCAAATGTTACGATGGACCAACCTAGCATCCTTCCTATACAAGATATGACCTGATGAAGGCCCAGTGAGGCCGAAACATCATCACTACATCTGTATATATTTCCTTTGTACATATCTACAAGAGTCACTTGTGTTAATTACCTACTTAGACAATAAGACATTCAAGTTTAAGCTTTTGGGGCTACATCATCTGACATCAAAGTCTGCAAATGGATCCAAAGAAGCTCTTAGCTGTATTTATATGGCCCCATTATCAAGGCTTTTAAACTATTACAATGTATCTTTGGGCTCTCCAAGTACTTCTGGCAGTTAATTCTGCCCTGGCAATGCCAGAGACTACTCTCCTCCAATGCAGTGTTCCTGCAACCAAAAAACTGATTTGGTTTTGCAACATCCAGATTCTTTCTTACAGTAGACACTTCTTATGTGGGTTTCAGGGCATTCCTTTCAAAGAAACAATAATGGAAAAATCAAAGTCTTTAGCTTCTGTTGTAAGACCTTCTCTCTAGTCACGCAGAGGACAATGAGGCAGCCTTATTCACTTTGCCACAAAAAAAAGTTTTTCACCAAAACCTTTCTGGTCTACTAAATCCTCTGCCAGAACAAAATTCTTGTTGTAAACACCTGGTTATGGACTTTATTACCCACCAACTTACCTAGTCCCTCAGACTGTACAGCAATTTGGGCAATTTCAGTTTTCCTGGATGGCATATTTTGTTTTGTTATCTGGCCTTCCTTCTGTATTCTATCTTGGTACCTCAATTATCAAACACATCTTTTGTGTGCATGGCATGCCCCAGCATATCACCTTGGAATACAGTTTAGTTGCAGGTTCAGGTATGCTCTCTGTGGTCATTTGCAATTCAAGTATGATTTCTGTTCAGTCTGTAATCCATAAACCAAGTGAATCAAGTTTCAGGGAATTATCTCTGTTATTTTGTTCTTACGCAACAAGATGAGTGAGCAAACCTGCTACCATGGAGTGTGTTCTATTACAACAACAATACAGGTGAATCTAGAGCGGTTTCTCCCTTTTTCATCATCGATATCGCCCTCGTCCAGTTGCTAAATCACTTGCAGCAAATTCGGTGGTTTGGGACTTCCTTTAGATATAGCAGAATACTATGGCCCAGATGTGTGAAAAGTGCTGTTGTAGAAAGTGTCTTAGGTGGTGCACCGCCAAAGTTGAGTTGATGCTTATGTTTGAAAGTGTCACACAGCAGTTTCTAAATGTGTCATATCATAAGACAAGCTGCCCTTATACCAAAAAAGTGTCTTAGTCTTGCCACTTTGAAAATGGCATGAAAAACAACACATGAACTGTGACACTGTGGCACATTGGCATGAGAACTACAGAAATGTGTTGTACTGTATGAATTGACATAGACACACCCACTGTTGAAAGGCGCAGACAAAAGTGCCCGTCTTATTGCATGGACTCATTCTTTTTGGCACAAATGCTTTAGCAATATGTTGGGTATGCCATACGCCATTATTTCTATCATAACCTACACAAGAAAACTAGACTACATTTGAGCCTACAGTGGGGAAAAAAGTATTTAGTCAGCAACCAACTGTGCAAGTTCTCCCACTTAAAAAGATGAAAGAGGACTGTAATTGATATCGCAGGTAGACTTCAACTATGAGAGACAAAATGAGAAAATAAATCCAGAAAGTCACATTGTCTGATTTGGAAATACTTTTTTCCACCATAATTTGCAAATAAATTATTTGGTCAATAACAAAAGTTCATCTCAATACTTTGTTTTATATCCTTTGTTGGCAATGACATAAGTCTTCCCAAGGTTGTCCCACATTGTTGCTGATATGTTGGCCCATTACTTCATGCAGATCTGCTCTAGAGTAAAGATGTTTTGGGGTTGTTGCTGGGCAACACGGACTTTCAAAACCCTCCAAAGGTTTTCTATGGGGTTGAAACCTGGAGACTGGCTAGGCCACTCCAGAAACTTGAAATGTTTCCTACGAAGCCACTCCTTCGTTGCCCTGTCGGTGTGCTTGGGATCAATGTCATGCTGAAAGACCCAGCCACGTTTTATCTTCAATGCCCTTGCTGGTGGAAGGAGGTTTGCACTCAAAATCTCACAATACCTGGCCCCATTCATTCTTTCATGTACACGGATTAGTCATCCTGGTCCCTTTGCAGAGAAACAACCCCAAAGCATGATGTTCCCACCCCTATGCTTCACAGTAGGTATGGTGTTCTTTGGTTGCAACTCAGCATTCTCTCTCCTACAAACACGACGATTTGTGTTTCTTCCAAACAGTTCTACTTTGGTTTCATCTGACCATAAGACATTCTCCCAATACTCTTCTGTATCATCCAAATGCTCTCTAGCAAACTTCAGGTGGGCCCGGACATGTACTGGCTTAAGCAAGGGGACATGTCTGGCACTGCAGGATCTGAGTCCCTGGCTGCGTAGTGTGTTACTGATGGTAGCCTTTGTTACGTTGGTCCCAGCTCTCTGCAGGTCATTCACTAGGTCCTCCTGTGTGGTTCTTGGATTTCCGCTCACCGTTCTTCTGCTCATTTTGACCCCGCGGGATGAGATCTTGCGTGGAGCCCCAGATCGAAGGAGATTATCAGTGGTCTTGTATGTCTTCCATTTTCTTCCATTTTTCACACCAAGCTGCTTGCCTATTGCAGATTCAGTCTTCCCAGCCTGGTGCAGGGCTACAATTTTGTTTTGTTAACAGCTCTTTGGTCTTCATCATAGTCTAGTTTGGAGTGTGACTGTTTGAGGTTGTGGACAGGTGTCTTTTATACTGATAACAAGTTCAAACAGGTGCCATTACTACAGGTAATGAGTGGAGGAAAGAGGAGCCTCTTAAAGCAGAAGTTGCAGGTCTATGAGAGCCAGAAATCTTGCTTGTTTTGTAGGTGACCAAATACTTATTTTCCACCATAATTTGCAAATATTTTTTTCCAAATCAGACAATGTGATTTTGCTGGATTTGTTTTCTCATTTTGTCTCTCATAGTTGAAGTCTAACTATGATGTCAATTACAGGCCTCTCTCATCTTTATAGTGGGAGAACTTGCACAATTGGTGGCTGACTAAATACTTTTTTTCCCCACTGTATGCTTTCCCTCTTTAAGACTTTTATTGGTTTTAAGGCTAAAGCTGAGGAATAAGAAAAGTTCTCCTCCTTCATTCTGCCCTGGAGACAAAGGGCCACATGTATGAAAACTGTCTAGTTCTAAAACTCACTTTTTTGCCCATAGTAACTAATCAGAGCGCACCTCTCATTTTTCTAGAGCACTATATGAAATGAGAGGGGCACTCTGATTGGTTCCTTGGGCAACAAAGTAAGTTTTAGACCTAGGCAATTTTCATACATGTGGCCCAGGGTGTGGTTTTCTTCTAAATTGATTCCCCTGAAAACTCCCTGCTACAAGCCAACTCCTTCCTTTTGAGTCGCTATGTTATAGTTAAGCAGTTAAGCTTGTTTTTTTTTTTTTTTTTTTGTGGTTCTGTTTTGTAGAGTACGCTGAGAAACACCTAAAAATTTGTAAGTGGGGTGAAATGTGAAAAAAATTACTTGTGCCATGTTTGTGGGGGGTTTATTTTTAGGCCTTTCACTCTTAAGCGTAAAAGATGTTTTATCTGAATTCTGCAGGCTGGTGCGATTCCAGAAATACCAAATATGTTTAGAAATGCTCAGTAAAATATGTGCTCTGTAGACTATAGCACGGATTTACTATTGAGGTCTACACAGCACAGGTTACAGTTGGATTTTCGGCAGATTCTAAATATTGAAACCGTTAAAAATCCTATGAAAAACCTGTGCTGTGTAGACATAGCCTAAGGTCTACACGGCATTGGACAAAAAACTCACTGAAAACCAAATCCTAAAACCATTCATAAAACTGAGTTTTTTATCCAGTGCATGTCAAAAGCAGCTAAAAAACTACTATTTTGGCTGATTTTGAATTTTTTGCCGCCTTTTTTTTTGACCTTTTTTCCCGAAATGCACAGCTTTAAAAAGGGGAAATGTTCAATGGCTGATTTTGACACTTTTTTTTGAAGAGATTTTCGGAGCGTTTTGGTGGGGGTTTTTCCCTGGTATTTTTTTTGGGTGAAAACAGTTTAAAAAATCCCGAAAACCTCGTCCAAAAACGCGATCAGAAACGGCTAACACTCTTCTGGGGAAAAGAGAATTGGGATAAACTTCCACATTTCTCATTCCTACAAATCCCGGCCCCGAAAAATTAACTGGATTTTTTTATGCACCTTTTTGGTAAAATGTATATCCTTGCAGAAAATTTTGGGCTTATACAAAAACTGGGCCACCATTTGTGACTTCCTGCACTCACAGGCACCTATCTGTAATAGATGTACGGTCTGGGTAGCAGGTTCATCTAAATTCCATATAAACCACCTCATATTTATGTAACATGGTTGGACCATTGTAAACCTAGCACTTCTTACCCTTTGTCTAAACCACAACCCCAATAGTTTAAGCCTTGGGGCGAACCCCCCAATCTTATTCTGATCGTAAGTAGGTTTTTTCCCTTAATGTTTTGGTTTTGTCTATACTTATACCCTTTAAACTGTAAAGTGCTGGGGACTCTGTTGTCACTATATAAATAAAGTTTTTTTTTTATTACTATAGTGTATGATCATGTTTGTTTTTCGCAAAGTAATGCGCATTGAGGAACCTGCTCAATATTTTTAGTGAAAACAGACCCTGAGATACATGATATTTCAACCTGTAGTTGTGAAATATCAAATGTGGAGTGTTGAAATGAATAGCCAACATTTATGTCCGGACCAGGTGTACATTTAAGCACGATATTGCTGAAAATGCACTTTTACAATGCAGGGATACTGAAATGTAATGAGAACCTGCAATTCAAGTGACTGAACTGTATTTATTTTTAAAGGTAAAAAAACCCAGCCCAAATGATCTTTACATGATCTTTAGATGATACATAAATAGATACACGTGGGAAGATGAAACTTCTGAACTATCTGGTGATGGACCACCACTGAGTGATATAGAGTGTTTCAACCTCTAGGTAACTGTAACAACATTCTGACCAAATGACTAATGATTTCACTGACACTTTACTACATGATGATATCACACTTTCAAGGATCAATTGACTGAATGTCACCTTCAAATATTTGCATGATCTGGGACCATTTTATGAATTACTATTACATGAGGACCAGAGAATTCTGATGTTTCAGTGCAGTACACTTTAGTCTACTGGCATCTTGCCCCAGATACAATCTTAAAGGGGTTGTCTCACTACAAGGATTACTTTTTATGTTAAAGATCTTGCAAAAACAAGTCCCTTTGCAATATGTGTCCATTAACAGTGTCCTACCTATTCTGAGATATCCCCTCTTGTATGGGCTGCATCAGCTCCTCAGGTCACTATATCTACAGACCTGTTCAATCTCTCATGATAGGCTGCCAGTAATGGTTGCTATAGCTACAGACCTGGCTTCTACTGCAGCCTAGTAGAAGCCAGTAAACACGCCCCTGAATTCAAAGTGAAACCAAGAAAACAGGACTGAGGTAAGATGAATCAATGTAGTGAGACAACCCGTTTAAGGAAGGCCTCATCATATACGTGCAGTCTACTGATTTCTATGTGCAATAATAAAGCATATTTAATGAGAATGTAATCTAAAGTGACTTGATGGAGCAGACCAAACCAGACTAAAATTCTGATGGTGTGCCCACCAAAGAAATTAGTCCGAGGTTTTAACCTTTATCAATACGGAATATATGCATATCTACTTGTAATTGCTTCATACACTTTATTTCATTACATCCACAGGACACATCATCAGTAAGATCTACACAAGTAACAAAGATAAACTTGAAAGATAATGAACCATAGTATCACAATCAATTTTTTTCAGTGCTTTCTATTGATGTTTTTTTGTTGTGATCTAAGAACAAATAACCCAGAAAGCTGTGATATCATTGTCAAGCTAAACCTTAGGGTGCTTTCACACAGTGCGTTTTTGGAGTTTTTTTTATGCGTTTTTTTGCGCAGGAAGGCACAGCAATTAATGCTGTACATTGCTGCACAAAATCGCGGCAAAAATCGTGACAAATATCGTGGTAAAATCGTGATTTTTGCAGTATTTTTGAGCAGTAATGTACAGCATTAATCGTTGTGCCTTCCCGCACAAAAAAAAAAACGAATAAAAAAACGCATAAAAACCACACCAAAAACGCACTGTGTGAAAGCACCCTTACTAACATCCATATTAGGTGTTTTGAATCAACCCAAATGGAATAGACTGTAGGGGTAAGTGATTAGATTCAAAGACATCTCTAAATTAGGTTGTCTTTTGTTGGATCTGTGGGATCTATTATTTATCAGAGCTCAGACTTAATGGATGATCACCTGGTTGTGTGGTGAATCAGTTGATATTGATGTGTCCATTACAAGAGTAAAAACACACATTAGGGTCATAGGTATGAAAACTGTCTTGATCTAAGACTTTCTTTGTTGCCCATAGCAACCAATCAGAGCGCCCCTTTCATTTCATATAGTGCTCTGAGAGGGGCGCTCTGATTGGTTGCTATGGGCAACAAAGTGAGTTTTAGACCTAGACAGTTTTCATACATGTGGCCCTAAATATTGAGAGTAACAGTACCAAATGGTATGGTTAACTTTTCTGTTTAAGTTGTTTTTACAGGTATTTCATGTAGCCTCATGTATGAAAACCATAGATGTATGGAATGGGCCAGTATTTGTGATGACAAGAGATTTTTTATTTATATTAAAGTTATATTTCTTATTACAAATAACAATAATCAATCTTAAAGTGAATGCACTTACATTTTCTTACAAAGTAAAATATTTATTACAAAACACGTTTCAAGATTTGTGGATATCACACGTCCATTGTATGTTAAAACTCATCTTTGAAATGACAAAGTGCGCTATATGTCATTTACAGTTCATAAAAAAGTCAGTACAAAACAGGAATTTTAAACATTTTTGGCATTACATTTTTGGTGTTATCGGTAAATAAAAAAAAAAAAAAGAATTATAATATTTTGCCAGAGAAATGAATGGCATAGTCCAGTTAAATAAGATATGTAGCCAAGTAGAAATATAATTTAGGCCTGTAAATTATGTCCTTTATATACACACATATACAACTCATTGCTCCCTATACGTAGGGATAGTAATCCTCTGATTTCAAAGAAATGTCTCTTAGTTTCAAGCACATGGCCTTGATCCTTGTAGACACTGGATTTAAAGCACGTGGTAAACAGGTAGCGAATCTGACGTTTCTGGGGTGCTGGGTATTGAATCAGTGCTGTTGGAGGGAGATGATGAGTTGGAGTCCTGAAGAGGAAGAACACATTGCTCAGCGGAGGTGATACGATCCACTATATTAGACAAGCAGTCAAGGCTGGAGAGTGCTGTGAGTTTGTTTGTAGGAAATGCTGTTGAAGAGAAAGAAGATAAAATTAATGCTACAGATACTTTAAGCCCGTTGTCAGATTAATTGCATTGTTATGTATGTCAATGGGGTTTCTATAGTGAAGGAATTCTGCAGCTTCTATTACCGCACACAATGTTGGTAATAACAAATCTACAACATATGGAGCCCTGTACATTGCCTAAGCCAGACATATGTCTAGAGATGTTACAGTGTTCAGTTGGTCAGGTGTAGCAGAGCTGGGTTTGTCATGAAGCACATATGATCACAATAGTACACTAGTATTACATGGAAATACTATAGGAATTTACTATTTAGTCCAGAATTGAGCGTTAAAATGATACATAAACATTATAACCTAAAAGGCCACATTTAAATGTCAAAAAATATAGTTAAATACTTACAGGTTGGTAAGTCTGAACAGTAGGTATCAAAACTGTTATTTCCCCTGGACCATTGCGGGCTGCTGCATTCCACCTATAAATAAAAATACAAAAGGAGATTAGAAAACCTGAAATTCCCAAGGACATGGCTTGAGTTAATTGCAAATATGTATCTGTGCAATGAATTAGGGGCCTTATGTGTGTAACACCTTAAACCAGAGATTTAAAAGAAATATCGCATGTTCTTTTATGACATCAACTGGTGCTAATTCAGAGGTTTCTTGTAAAATGAGCAGCATGCCTAAATTGCAATCTCACAAAAATGTGTAACATGTTAAGCATGAAGAATGGATTGGGGCCGGGGGAGGCTCTACTAATTTAACTGGAGAGCTTTTTCTAAGCTTCCCACAATGTTGAAGATATAAACATGCAGGCAACTCTACACTGCCTGGAAATGTAAGCCCACATGGGAATATTCTACTCATTCTACTTCTTTGTAGATATCAGTTCTACTGCTTAGAAATGTACTACCTCTACATACAATGGTGATACAATGCCAAGCTGCAGATACTCAATAAACACTTACCATGCCATCTGAGCAGCTGGACAGCGGACTGTTGGGTTCAGAGCAGCTTTGTCCCGGTAGACTGTAATAACTCTCTACTTGTTCTCTCAGCAAGTCTTGAAGGCTCTCTATGTACTTGATGGCATTTCTTAAGATTTCCACTTTGGGCAGCCTTTGGTTGGGGTTTGAAGTGGTACATCTTTTCAAAGTTTCAAATGCCTGGTTGACTTCATCTTCAGCCTCCTCCTCCCTCTCATGGTGGCTGCCTTTCTTCTGTCCATTGTAGAGGACTTTCTTTTGCAGGCTTTGCAAGCCCACATGAGACAGTGACCAGCTTGGTGATGACCGGTGGGTGCTCTCACATGCTGTTCTTCATCTGATTCCTGGAAAGTTTTTTTGTGTGCTCCATAGACAGACATCTCATGCTCAAAGTCATCTGTAAATTCCTCCTCCGGAGAAGGGATGCAGGAACTGTCATAGAAGAATTCTGATGGGGAAAAATGGCAACTGTCTACCATTTCCATACTTTTTGCTAGTAAATGGAACTCAGGGTGAAGCGATCAAAGCTCAGAAAATGCCTATAGTGTTTTAAGGTGGACTTCTTCAATAATTAGTAAGCCTAGGCTCAGTGTCTCTGCATTGAAGCACCAGCTTTATATATATCACCTTGAAAGGAGGTTGGTCCACTGAGACTAATTTCCATTAGCATATCCCAAAACATCCCCCTGCTGGGGCTGTCTAGGAAGACCCTCCCTCTCCAAAGTCTGGTTTCAGTTTATTAGCTTTTTGACACTTTACTGTTTGTTTTAGGTTATTTTATATATGAGGAAACACATCATTTGGTCGCCTTTAGCCTGTGCTGTTTTGTGCATTTTAAAAAAACTTTCTTTAAGATTTGCTAGATTAAGATAATTCAGCTAATTAATATTTCATTTCATTTACTATTAATTGTAAATTATAAGTCAACTTTTTGTTTTCAAATAAGTATTGTGATATGTCATGTCACAATTGTGAACTATGTAGACTGTGTGCTTAACAAGCAAAACATTATGATTTCATGCTTCATAATTATTGTTAAGCATTTTATGGGAAAATACTAATTAAGCAGACAGTATATGTACATCCTACTCATAATGGAAGATGCCACTTGGAGATTAACCTAAACTTTTATTCTGCAAAAGAGCCTTACCAAATAATTAGAAGTTATGCCTGATGCAGAAACGCAGAATGGTTTGACATTTACACTACATCGTTTTCAGGATGTATTGATGTCTGTTTTTATCTATCTATCTATTTATTTCTCAATTGATCAATCAATCCTTCTATCATTTATCTATCTGTCTGTCTATCTATCTATCTATCTATCTATCTATCTATAACTATCTATCTATCTATCTATATCTATCTATCCACCTATCTATCTATCCATCTATCTATCTATCTATCTATCTATCTATCTATCTATCTATCTATCTATCTATCTATCTATCTATCTATCTATCTATCTACCTATCCACCTATCTATCTATCTATCTATCTATCTATCTATCTATCTATCTATCTATCAACTATCTGTCTATCTATATCTTTTGAGCGTTTAGTGTCACAACAGTAACCGGTAGTTGCTTCTTTGCACAGTTCCAGATGGGTCCCAGCTGCTACGTGAATCTCCACCCCTGGTTCAGTCAGTTAGTTGTTCACACAGCTCAATGACAAGTCGCCCAAAAGCTGCAGCACATCACTGAAGCTGTTAGGGGTAATTAAAGTGGTAATGAAGCCATTAACAGGCTTTTGCCAAGGTGCAACAACACTTGGGTCACATTGAGCTGGCGGGCACATTTGGTTCAGGAAGGAGGAAGGTAAAGAGGATGTTAGCAATTCAGTGGGCACACTTTTCTGCATGGTTTTCTCATGTATAAAACTTGAATGGATGACCATTTCAAATGGAAGGCACATAGTCACTCTGCATAATGGATTTTATGTATAATGTCTTTTTAGAAAAAAGGTGCTGAACACGTTTAATGTTTTAACACTCCTGCTTGCATAGAAACACAAACATGTGATAAAAGTCTATCTGAAATGTGGACCATGCTACATGGGCTGTACTGTTTACTGTGGAAAGTTTGATCTGCTTTTATTTCTTAGTGAGCAACTTGTGTGAAATCCACCTTTCCTTTCCATAATTGGCTTTATGCAATAAACAGTGTGTTTTGTATGTTACTCCACAGAAAATATCACGTTAAGTTTTATCTTTATTTTGCATTGTAATATTTGACATCTATGGATCTACAAACACATCAGGTATATTGAAAATATATATGCTTATAAACATTCCTTAGAAAATTAGCATGCAAACTATTAAATTCATGTCTGCAAATTGTTATGGCGATTATATGTATTCATACTGCTAGCTGATATCATGGTACATCATGGGAAGTTATTTAGAAGAAACTTTTTGATTTTTTTATGTTTTTATATAATTAACACACTATTTTATGTATTATTGTATGATTACAAATATTATTTTACTAGATCAATTGACATAGCTTATTGTACAGCAATTTAACTACTAGAGTTCCTTGAAAGATTGAAGCAAATAATCTGGGTCATGTTTTAGTATTAACTTCTGTATGACCTATATGAAATGTAATTCCAACCAATATATGCACATACACACCACACACACACACATCAGTGTCTACATTTTTGAACACTATTACAATTTTTGAGGAAAATAGCACAATTACAAATGAAGTTGATCAAACAATAAAAACATAAAAATTCAAAACAAGTCATATATAAAATGGAGAGATTGCTGCACTCCAAAATTTTGGGAGGGGAGTAAAAATACTTATCAATAGAGGCAACATTTCGACACACGATCTTAGCCTTTCCTAAAATGCTGCCTGCCTAATGTATACGTGTATTGCGGAACTCTAATATATGTTGCAGCAGTATATATATATATATATATATATATATAATATTATACTTATCAATAAGGACTTTGAAAAGTATCTTATTTCTAAAATGCTGTGCCTAATATATACTTATTAACTTAATATATACATATATATTGTATATATATATATACTCCAAAAAATCCACGGCACTTCAAAGAAATTCAAAAAAGCATATACTTTTTTACGTTTGATTTAAAAAGGAGTGCTGCTATTTTTTACTATTTTATATATATATATATATATATATATATATATATATATATATATTATAAAATATATATATAATATATATAATATATGTGTGTATTATGTTACTATATTTTGTATATTATATGTTGTATTATTATAATATATGTGTGTGTATATATATATATATATATATATATATATATATATGTGCACAAAACACCAATATTCTGTCTACATAGCTAGCTTGTTGATGATATAAACATATGTGGCTCTTCTTTTACAGAAGGTGAGCCCTTGAAGATAAGCAGTTATTATTTTTCTATCTAGATACAATTAAGAAGTGTGTATACTTTTTACAGCAATTGTGTAGGTTATTATATTGGGATATTACATTTGAAGTTGTGAGCAAGGCAGAAAATTTCTGTCTCCACTCTGCATCACTGGTTTATGTGTGGAGAGTATCCCTGAGGGATTATACTTTTCTTTTGTAAATTGATCTCCAAACAAATTAAGCAAAACTAAAGCAATTGGCAAGTGGAACTAAATGGGGCAAAAGAAAACACCAACTACAAGGTCAGTTAATGGGGCAGCAAAAAATCTGTGCCTCTGGGATTTGGGGATTGAAGTGCTGAAAATGGGATCACAGTGCACCCAAACAAGGTCTGGACAAGACTCATGTATCTTATCATAATGAACTGACCTGCTAACAAAGACTGGACGCCATGTTACTATTCATAACATGGCTCTATCACTTGTGTACAGATTCAGAACACGCATGTACATTGTATGTGCAATGTATTTACGTCAACCAATGTAGGGCGCTAAAGAGATACCACTTCTTATAGTGAGAAAACCATAATATAACCTCATCCAACAGGGATAAGATTGTTATTAAAAAGCCTGACTATTTGAAAAGGGTTGTTGAGGATTTGAAAACTGAGTTAATATTTTCGAGTAACAGTGCAATTCCTACTCATAGGCTGTGTCTGGTTTACAACTGAGGACCATTTAAGTTAATGGGATGAGCAGCAATACCATGCACAGCCTATAGAAAAGTTCGGCTTCTGAAAAAAACAGAAGTATTTATGTAATTCAGAACATTCTCTTTAGAATATGCAAACATGTAAAAAAGGAGTACACATGAGATTTTGGTAGTTTAATATGTTCTACTATTATTAGTTCATTTTAGTCTTTTACAAATGTGTTCTTTTCATTATATTGACTATATCACATTGTTTGACACCACATTTCAGTGATGAAAATTGTATGCTTCTTATATTGTCGTTTGTCTTGTATGCTATTGTATATAAAGTATGTACACTTCTGTGTTTGACATGTAAGCCTTTAACCCTCTCTAAGCTGAAGGAAGTTAAATTCAGTAGCCCGGTGTTGTGTATACTTCTCGCATCCAAAGTGTGAGGAGTTTGCTGTATTTGGGTTCTGGGAACCCTGCACACTAAAGCAAACAAATTAGTACCTACTAAGGCCTCAGGAAGAATCAGTGTGTAAGACAGCTGAAGAAGACATTGGTTTCAGCTTGGATTTTGACTCCCAAGGGAGATCAAAGAGATGAATACTCTTAGCAACTCTGGGAATACAAGGAGCTGCTAGTTCCTGCTACATGCTGAGGAAACATGAACAGGAGTGGGACAATGGAAAACCTTTGTATAACCCTTTCTTGGGCCATTTCCAATGTTTATGTATCAGTGTCAAGTACTTTTCTTATATATTATTATATATCATTTATTATAATTAGTGTTGCTGTTATTATTATTGTTACTAAAGTAGCAATATTTTTCTTTTTTTTTCTCTAGATATACTATAAGCAATAAGTATGGCCTGCTGTCTGTATTTATAGAAATGCTTATTAACTACATAGTTCATCAGTGTCTAAATTTTTGAACCCTATTATAATTTTTTAGGAAAATAACACAATTACAAATGAAGTTGATCAAACAATAAAAACATAAAAATTCATAATTATTCAGATATATACATTACAATATGTGTACACCAAATTTTGATAAGACAAGTTAATAATAATGTAATCTGCTTTGCACAATGCGGTCTGAAATGTTCAAATATTACAATGTGAAAAATTATGTTTGTCTCATGTTTTAAACCATCTAAAAAACTAATATGATCGTCACATAATTATTCAGAGATGATTTTAGACACAATCACATACTTAGGGCCACATGTATGAACCTGTTTAGGTCTTAAACTCCCTTTTTTGCCCATAGGTTACTATGGGCAAAAAAGCGAGTTTTAGACCTAAACAGTTTCATACATGTGGTCCTTAGTCTTTGTATTTTTTTCACATCTGATAAGGAAAAAGGAATCCTGAAAAGTTGCATCTGTGTTAGTTACAGTCACATAGTATTTTTCTTGTTTCTTATAGAAATATATTTTTAAATTTTATATTAAGGATCTTAAATTATAATCTTAGACAGATAGATAGATATACAGAAAGATAGAGATATATATATAGAGAGAGATAAATAGTTAAATTGAACATAGGTAATATTTATTATGAGATGGATAAATACATCGAGATAGATATGTAGATAGAAATAAAATAATATAGGTAATATTTATTATTGTAAGTAGATATGAGACAGACATAAAAAGAGATAGATTCATACATACAAACATACATGAACAGAAAAAATTAATTATAGATAAACTTATAGATAGATAATAGATATCAGATGGATAGATAAATCAAGATAGATAAATAGATAGACAGACAATGAATAGATAGAAGAAAAGATAGAATAGATAGATAGATAGTGACAGATATGTTATAAACCACAGGATCATTATAAAATAGCGGTGGTGAAGATAAAGTAAATACATTCATAGATAACTATTAAAATCAATTATTTTTACAATTAAATTATTATACAACTAGTTATACTTTTTATATACTGGACCTTTTTACACAACAGATTGTGCAAAATAAAAATGTTAGAATTCCTTTTGCACTTTCATAAAAAACGACCATTAAAATTATTCTGAATATTTTAAGAGAAATTTATAGATCTAAGTCCTGCCTTCCTAATTTACAAATGTTAGTACTATATTGTACATTTTTTCCCTTACACAGACAAATTTGTAATGTCACATGTCATATTTAAAATGTCACTTTATTATTTGCTTTGGAGAAATGCCAAATATCATAGGCTACTTATAGGCCACCCAATCCACTTGTTATACAGTAAAGGGCAAAGCTAGAGAACAGATGGATAATATGACTCCCAAATGCAGCTTGAAGAGTGGAGTGAATGTTTTCCACGTAGATATTTAAAGATCATTAAGGATGTGTAAAGGCGAGAAGAAAATCACTTGAACAGATTAACAAAAGTCTGCTAACATGTCATGGTGTCCATAGTGAATGCATCCACTAGGGGGCAAAAGCCTTTTACAACTCCCCTAAAGTCCACAATACAGTTTAATGTTTTTCAAAGAAGTACTATACTATTCACTATCATCTAGTGGGATATGCCAACTCTGTGGCTGAAGACAATTGTGATGTAATACCTCACAAAAGTGAGTACACTCCTGACATTTTTGTAAATATTGCGTTGTATCTTTCCCTAAGACAGCACTGAAGATATGGCACTTTGATACAATGTAAAGTAGTCAGTGTACAGCTTGTATAACAGTGAAAATGCTGTGTGTGCCCTCAAAATAACTCAACACACAGACATCAATGTATAAACAGCTAGCAACAAAAGTGAGTACACCCCTAAGTGAAAACAGACAAATAGTAACCAAAGTTTCAATATTTTGTGTGGCCACCATAATTTTCCAGCACTGCCTTAAACCTCCTGGGAATGGAGTTCACCAGAGCTTGACACCAGATGAACCAAATAAGTTTATCTCGGTCTCCTAAGACCACAGAACTTTGTTCCAGTAATCCATGTCCTTAGTCTGCTTGTCTTCGGCAAACTGTTTGCGGGCTTTCTTGTGCATCATCTTTAGAAGAGGCTTCCTTCTGGGACGACAACCATGCAGACCAATTTGATGCAGTGTTTGGCATGTGGTCTGAGCACTGACAGGCTGACTCCCCACCCCTTTAACCTCTGCAGCAATGCTGGCAGCACTCATACATCTATTTTGAATGGACAATCTCTGGATGTGACTCTGAGAAAGTGCACTGAACTTCTTTGGTTGACCATGGCAAGCCATGTTCTGAGTGGAGACTGTCTTCTTAAACACCTATATGGTCTTGGCCACTGTGCTGCAGGTCAGTTTCAGGGTGTTGGCAATCTTCTTATAATCTAAGTCATCTTTATGTAGAGCAGCAATTTTTTATTTCAGATCTCCAGACAGTTCTTGGCCATGAGGTGTCATGTTGAACTTCCAGTGACCAGGATGAGAGAGTGCGAGAGTGATAACACAAAATATCACACATCTGCTCCCCATTCACACCTGAGACTTTGTAACACGAATGAGTCATATGGACAATTTATCTTTTTCACTTAGGGGTGTACTCACTTTTGTTGCCAGAGGTTTAGACATTGAGGTTGTGTGCTGAGCTATTTTGAGGGCACACCAAATTTACACTGTTATACAAGCTGTACACTGACTACTTTACCTTGTATCATCCATAAGGAGTCCTGGTTAGTAATTACAGCAGTCAGTTGAATAGCATTTGTTACCATTCAACATCTCATGGATGAAACATCACTGTATATGGAGGGTAAGAAAAAAGAAACTGAGATTGGTGGAACCAAATAGTTCCCAATGACTGTAAGATAAGTGCATTGTAACTAGGCTTATGTCCAAGGCTGAAACAGTGAAACCCAGTAGTGTAACATGAAGCTCCTGGACACTGATGGAAAAATCTGCAACAGACCCTTTCCACCTCCACAAATTTTACATGTCGTTTACAACACTGCTGTTCTGTAACAAGGAGTTAGGGCCGGGGTGCAACTGCAACTTCTAAACCCTCCACCCCTAAACATATCCCATTTGGCTGATAGGAGCTTACAAGGCATGTATGTAAAGACAGTGACCTGCATTTACAGCAACCTGTAGACATGTAATATATGCAGACAATGCAGCCTATAAACATGGATAGATCTATACACAGAAGCCTGTAAACATGTTATGCATGCAGCCTACAAACATATACACATGTATACACAGCAGTATCTAACATGTAAGACATGAATACACAGCAGCCTGTAAACATGCAACAAATGCAGACACAGTGGCCTGTAAACATTTAACACATGCATACACAGCAGCCTGTAAACATGAAATACATACTATAAGCATATAAAGCAGCCTGTAGACATGTAACACATGAACAGATAGCAATGTTTAAATGTATACATATACTACTCACAAACACTTAGCGATATTTTGGTTGAAATTTCAGGATTAACATAACATTTCTTGACTTTTTTTAAAATACACTAAATGAGGTCATCTCTTAACTTTAAAATGCACATGTCCAACTGTCCATGAAACTTTTTGCACAACTGGCTGATCTCTAACAAGATGCTTAATGGCAAAATTCACAACAGGTGTTTGATCCCTGAATCACCCAATAAATTTAGGGGATCAATTTGAATTGGGATTTAAACAGTCGTCCTCAACATACTATTCATATTTTGAGATCATGAGACCAAGACAACACCTTACAATAGATCAACAGTACCTCGTCATTGCGAGGCTTCAAGCAGGATGTTCTTAGACGGAAGTGGCCACTGAGTTTAGAGTGTAACAGAATGTCATCAGCTGGTTGCAACAGAGATACAGATATACTGGAAGAGTCCTCCTTAACATGTCGAGGTAATGTTGATCAATTGTAAGAAGTTGTCTTGGTCTCATGATGTTAAAATGTGAACAGCATAATGAGGAGGTCTGTTTACATCCAAATTCAAATTGATCCCCTAAATTTATTGGGCAATTCAGGGATCAAACACCTATTGTGAATTTTGACATTAAGCTCCTTGTTAGAGATCAGCCAGCTGTGCAAAAAGTTTTGGAACACTGAATAGTTGGACACGTGCATTCTAGAGTTAAGAGATGGGCTCATTTAGCTCATTTAAAAAAAAAATTCAATACATTTTAGGTGACATGTATGAACGGGGCTGCGGCAGATATCTGGCGTCTTTTCAACCCGATATGCGGTGCTCTATGTTTAAATATGAGGCACATTACATAGTGCCCACGGCACTTTGTAATGCGCCCGATCTCGGGTGGCGTGCAGGAGGTGGGGTGAACTATAACCGTAGCCAAGCTACATGTTTATAGCTTCGCTACGGCATTTCTAGGCGCAATACAGCTGGAACAGGTATACGACTTTCAAAGTGGTATACCTGAGCCAGAAATGTCGCCCTAGTGCTAGAATGCGTCCGATTTATGACCCGCTGTAACACGCCAAATTTCATACATACTGCCCTTTATGTTCATCCTGAAATTTCAACCAAAAGTCAAATATCCCTAACTTTTTGTGAGTGGTATAGATGCACAGTAGCCTGTAAACATGTACACATGTATAGACAGCAGCATCTAAACATAATATATGAATATACAGCAGCCTGTTAACATGTATACATGCATGCAAAGCAGTCTCTAAACATGTATACATGCATACGCATCAGTCTGTAAACATGTATACATGCATACGCATCAGTCTGTAAACATGCATTCATACTTACACAGCAGCCTTTAAATCAACACCCTAAAGAACAAGCTGGAGGCAGGGATGCCAACTGATAACTATGAGTCCACTGTATTCTTTTATCACTAACGGAGAAAAATGATTTAATCGAGAAAAGATTAAATCGAGTGATTTTTACGGTTTCTCGATCTCGATTCGATCCAATTTTTTTTCTTCAAATTGGATCATAAATCGAGATCTAGACTTGTGATTGCGGCATTTTCACTGCTTCCTGTACTTTTGGCGGCCAGCCAATCAGTGCACCCAAAAGTTCCTTGCTGCAGTTTTGAGGGAGGGGGATAGCTTGGTTTTGGGGGGGCAGCTTGTACACAAATTACAAGGACTGAAGCAAGAATTCTGTTTGTAGTCCTACTTGGCTGATGCAAATTGCAAGGACTGAAGCAAGAACACTGTTGATTTGGTGTCAGTGGTTTTCCATAACACCCCATTTTATAGATATTCCATAGAAAACATTCTATTTCTAATCCTAGTTGGTTGTCACATAAAACCACATTTCTTAGATATTCCATAGCAAAAATTCTATTTGTAGTCCTATTTGGCTGTGGCAAATTGCAAGGACTGAAGCAAGAACTGTTGATTAGTTGTCAGAGTTTTTCCATTTCATAGATATTCCATAGAAAAAAAATATATTTCTACTTCTATTTGCCACTTACAAAGTATAGAAATATAAAAACACTGTTTTTGCTGGTTTTGGGTTCATACTGCTGTAAAAGACAGCGATAGTCAAGGTCCTATTCCAAAAAATCTTGTTTAAAAAACTCTTTTCGTCTTGCTAATTTTATAGAGTGTCTGAGAGGTCATTTTTGCTGGTTTTGGGGTCATGCTGCTGTGAAAGACAGCAATAGTCAAAGTCCTATTCAAAAAAAATTTCTTCAAATATGCATTTCTTCTTCAAAATTTTATTGAGTGTCCGAAAGGTCATTTTTGCTGGTTTTGGGCTAAGGCCACTGTAAAAAACAGCAATAGTAAAGGTAGTAATGAAAAAATTCTTATTTCAAATACTCATTTCTTCTTGCAGATTTTATTGTGAGTTTCCATAGCGTAATTTTTGCTGGTTTTGGGGTCAGGCCACTTTAAAAGGGGTGCCAATACGGCAGTACTCCTGTCAGGGACCCTAATCAAAACGGGGCCCAGTGATATGTTAAAAATAGGAACCAGTAGTGGGTGGGGGCTCCATTTGATTTAGCTGCATGGGGCCTTGAAACGGTCAATAGATGACTGATAGCAGCCCTGGCTACCACTGCATCCCCTATAACTACAGCCCTGCCAGCTAAGCCTCCGTATTCCCTGGTGGGATGTTCTTGCTGACACCACATATATGACATGTTCTTGGGCCTTGGTGCAAAAAGTGATAGAGGGCTCCTGCCAGTTACCACGTTCCATTTCCAATACCAGTGTCTTCTCATGTGTCACAGTGGATCCGTAGTAGCTGCTAGCACTGCACCTCTTATAGCTACGCTGTCCTCAGTTAGCCATTAAAAGGAATGAATTATTTTAGCATGTTAATTTTTTTCTGTGACTTTTAGAGCCTAATTGTCTTGACTAAGTTGTTCCATGTATCCAGTTTACTGTTCTGGATGGTAATTCCAGCTTCTCCTCACCTGTTTCGGTATAAAATTAACCTGATTATCTTCTCCCATTGACTTTAATAGGAATCGGCGATTGAGATTGAAAATCGACACGATTTTATTTAAAATCGGCAATCGACTCGGTCTAGATTTTTTTAGTGATCGCTCATCACTAATCACTACTATGAGACACACAGCATGAATTTTTGTGCACAGCTTCTATGGGGAAATACCTCTATAATATGGGAAGAAACAGAGCTTTCTGAAATCAAACAGTAGTAAAAACATGTAGCGAGTAAGAAAAAAGTAGTCTATAGGGTCCTATCATATCCAAGTACAATATGAGTATAATTTCCTGATGGATATCGCTAACAGAAGGCCGCTATACATTCCACTATAGACATACATTGGAATATTTAGCTAATAGGCTCTCACTGTAAAAGGAAAAAAAACTATACTACTTGGTATAAATGCCTGTTTATGGTATAACTTTGTATGGAATAGCATAGTCCATACTGGGGGAAAACAAAAAATATGCCAACACAAAGTGGCCTGACTTATGCCAAACAGACTTTCTTATTGCATACAATGGGGCAATGGAAGCCTATGGATACATTCAATATATATGTTGTGAGTTTTCCTAGTTCATATGACAAATGTAGGGCCAAAAAGAGATGTGAACAGGTCCTAACAGTAATACCTCACTGGTAGTTATGTATTGTACTAATTGTGTGAATCACAAATACTCATTAGCCATGTGACAGAACATCCACTATATTTAGAATACTGTTAAATACATTTGTACCAACAACACAGAGCACTCATTAACTTAACAGCAAATGCAGAATGTTCTCTAAAGTAACATCTTACATATTTTACATGTTCTAGATTAAATCATGTTTAGATTAGATTTTGACTGCTTGCACAATGTAATAAACCTCCTTTAAGAAGATGGGGAATTACAAGTCTGTCAAGAAAAATATAAAACTGCATCTCTGCATGTGAAAAAGACAGGAATGAATTTTGCTGAATGTGAAGGAAATACTTTTACCAGTAATAAATAGACTTCAATGATTGTGTGGTATGATGTCCTCTACAGATTAAGTAGTATATACACCTTTAACTAGTCAGGGGAATATTACGTCCATTATCTCTTTACTAGTGGCTTCCATTTTGATCACAGCAATGGTTCTTGTCCAGATGTCGGGCATGATGTATTACATGGGATTAGTGTTTTCTACCAGTTCCTGGATAGTGCATACGACCTTCGGCTCTTCAGACGATATACTGTCTACTATAGAGGAGAGGCACTGGAGGCTGCAGGAAGCTGAAGACTCTTGAATAGATCCTTCTGTAAAACAAATACCAGTGACAAATTCTGCAAAAGAGCTTTCCCCAGTGATTTCTCCATTCATGCGTCTATTTTCATTGCTTCTCGTAATAGTGTTAACATATTGTTAGTGAACATACATTAATGTAAATGAAATTAATATACAGTAGACCAATATACAGTAGCAAATTCAGTTTCTCTAATATATGAATATATAACCAGACTATAGACTTCTGTTTCTGGCATGATGAGTTTCCTGAAACTCAATATGCGACTCAAGAAATGGGCTGAGAAGTGGCAGATAAAGTTTAAAACAGATAAATGCAAGATTATGCACATGGGAAATAAAAATCCATTCCATGATTACTTGTTAAATGGAAAAACTCTGGGTAAAAGTGACATGGAGAAGGATTTGGAAAGTAAACCTAATTGTAGCAGCCAGTGTCAGACAGCAGCTGCCAAGGCACATAAGATCATGGGGTTTATTAAAAGGGGCATAGATACACATGATAAGAACATTATTCTCCCATTATACAAGTCACTGGTTAGACCACACATGGAATATTGTGTACAGTTTTGGGCACCAGTGCACAGGAAAGACGTTGTAGAACTTGAACAGGTACAAAGGCGGGCAACAAAAAATAATAAAAGGACTGGGTGGACTGCAATACCCAGAAACATTAGCAAGATTAGGGTTATTTAGTTTAGAAAAGACGGCTTCGGGGGGACATAATAAATATTAATAAACATATTAAAGATCAATATAGAGATCTCTCTCAAGATCTATCTATACCCAGGATTGTATCTAGAACAAGGGGGCATCCTTTACGCCTAGGGGAAAGAAGTTTTCTACATAGATATAGAAAGGAATTCTTTACTGTAAGAGCATTGAGATTGTAGAGTGTACCAGAGGAAGGGAAGATCTCTCCTTAAGGAGAGCACCGAACGAACGGCTTGTAGAGTTTGTTTTTGCCTTTTCGTCCTCTACTTAGCATCTGCATATCACAAGGCATTATGGGAAAGGGGCTGAGATGCCCACAGCGCCCTCTGTTGGATGTAACAAATCCTCAATTTGCTTTTGACCCACCGGGTCTTGAGAAAGCTAATAGGATTTTAGCCAAGCCAGTATCTTTCATCTGCAGACAACGCTGTTTCGGGATTTTTTGTCCCTCTTCAGTTCAGAGCAGAGCGATACTGGCTGGCTAATATAACAAGTTATAGTGATTAGGATTCTGGAGAAGGCTCGTTGATCCAGGGATTTATTCTGATTTCCAGATTGAAGTCAGGAAGGAATTTTTTTGCTAAAATGAGGACAATTGGCTTCTTCTAAATAGTGCACTTTTTAAGCAATTTACGGATTCCAGGCTAGAACAACAACTCCAGCAGGACCCCACCTGCTGTATGAAACTTCAATCACTCTCGGCATGTTGTATGTATTGCACAGTGAAAGAACTTAGTTTCAAATATTTGCTTAAATTTTAATATATATAAATCTTCCTTGACAATCGACAGACAGTCATTCAGAAGGTATATGAAACATATATAGAAACATCTTCAAAAGGTAGTAAAAACCTGCTATCCATTATTCGATAGCCGAATTCGCAGCAGCGATTAGAATGCCATAACCTCATGGGTAAATCTTCTCATCAGCTGAACGGCCAAGCGGTAGCCTGAATTTCCCAACATGCCTAGCATGAGTTTACCCATGAGGTTATGGCGTTCTAATCGCTGCTGAGAATTCGGCTATCGAATAATGGATACCAGGTTTTTACTGCCTTTGGAAGATGTTTCTATATATGTTTCATATACCTTCTGAATGACTGTTTGTCGATTGTCAAGGAAGATTTATATATATTAAATTAAATATATTAAAATTTAAGCAAATATTTGAAACTAAGTTGTTTCACTGTGCAATACATACAACACGCCGAGAGTGATTGACCATTGGCTTCTACCACATGGGGGTTTTTGCCTTCCTCTGATTTTTTTCAGCCTTACAAACTATGTAACTGTATTGTAAATAGGCACTATAGACCACCAATCACTGCATGCACCTCACTAAAACTGATAAAAGCAGTACAGGACATATAGTACGGCACTGTAATGTAGAGAGGTACTATAGACTACCAGTCACTGCATGCACCTCACTAATACATGTAAGAGAGGTACAGCACATGTAGTACGGAACTGTATTGTATACAGGCGCTATAGAACACCAATCACTGCATGTACCTCACTTATACATGTAAGAGCAGTACAGCTTTATAAACAATGTAACCATGTTTGTAATGAGTGCATGTAATGAGTGCATGTAGCAAGGGCCGCTTTCAGGAAACTGTTGGTAGGACTCCTGTAAGTGGCACTGATCAAATTTTATTTAAAAAAAGGGTCTCACTGACTTGATGCAAGATGGGAACTGGTATTTGGTGGGGCCCCCACATGAATCACCAGTGTATGGCCCTAAAATTACTGCATGCAGCCCTTTTGTGTCTAATATGTAGACTCCTATAGACAGCAAATTTATATGACATAACTGTCTTCCCCAGGAGAATTATTAAACATTAAAATCCATGTATACCGATCACTGTGCCCAACCATGAATGATAGAGGAGCTGCATGTCTTCTCCTCTGTTATGGGTGCACTGTGGTACATTTCCTTTCCCCAAAAGTTGTATTATGGGTCTGTTTATGTAGCTATATCTGTGTATGGGATTTTTCTTACATACCTGTGATCTCTGTACCCTTCAGATGATCTGTATTGGAAAGCACTTTTCTTTTGCTAAGTCTGTTATTATCTTATGAGAACAATTAAAGCCAGCGAGATCTAGTCCAGGCTGAATGTGACATAAGACTCTTTAAAGGGGTTACTCGGTTCCTTTTCTATTTAATAATTATGAGCTGCTGCTGGTGTAATAAAATAAGTCTTTCCTCACCTTGCTACTCACCGCCATTCCAGCGGTGTCTACCCTGGTCTTCAGATGGTTTACATCCAGCTGCTCTGGCCTGCTTGTTACTGATTAGCTACAGCGGTATTGTACCAAGGCGTGACATCACCATTCATAGCCATTCATTTCCGAACAGTGACAGCAGGCAATGGTATGTGACCGCTGCCAGCAAATAGAAGACCCAAGAGACACTGTCACTAGTGTCAGCACTGGAATGCTGGTGAGTGGCAATGAAAGCTTGGATTTTTTAAAAAATTATATTAGACCAGCACCAGCTTATAATTATAAAAAAAAAGAAAAGAAAAGAATCGGAACCCCCTTAAATAGCCTCAAGTCACATTGAGATTAGACAAGCATGATATTTTACTTGGTAATGTCTATACCTGCTTTTTTCTTTCTACGTTTTATTTTTTTTTATTTAGCTAATAACAGACTTTGACTTGAAGTTAAAAGACATATTAAAGGTCCCCACAATTTGTCGATCACTAGTGCAATTAAACAGTCTGTAGTCTGCTAATTGACCAACAAAGAAACCCTGGGTTATTTTGTTTCTAATATCAGAATTTTTTTCAGTGTAAAAGGAACAATTTCAAAAACGCGACTTTTTGTAACTTTTGCAACTCTGTTATAGCAGAGTCGAAAGAGACTAATTAACTTAATAAAATAAGCTCGGATACATCCACATACTGTATAAGTATGTCAAACGTTAACTCACAGTTTATTATTTAATAGGTATATTGATTAGACAATAATTACATCAGCATGATAGCTGTCAAGATCCTCCTATATTAAAGATGTTTTTTCATCTCATTGATTAACTTCAAACATGTAGGCAAAGTTAAATAAAGATTATTACCAAATACATTGCTGTACTGATTTTGCTTCAGTTCAGAATTAGGGCAGTTGTTATTTCCTGCTTGTTTACAGAAGGTTTTCTGTGTTACCGACCACCTCTCTCTGCTCTAGCAGCCCTCACTCTCTTCTGTGTCTTATCAACAGCATATGAGCTTGTTTATTTTTCTTACTGAGAAAGATTAATCCTTTAGAGCTCTGTAGTCTTGTGCCCTGCTGTTAAAACCCCTCCATCACCAATGTCCCTCTAACAGGCACAGCTAGGAATAACAGAGCTGAAATGTCAGTCACTGCTGTAGAACTGCTCACATCTTTAACAGGGATTAGGAGCCTGAAGCTGGCTGTGATGGGAGCTATACCTGCTTACCTTCTCCACCATCTCCACCCCACCTGCTCCTCCTGTCTCATATCCAGTACGGCCACGCAGGAACCTTCAAAGCCTCAACCGTCTCACTCTCTCTGACTCTCTTGCACCTCTTTCCACTATCTCCTCATTTAATGACCCAGACGTAGCCACCACTTTCTACAACCACACAATCATCACCGCCCTTGACTCGGTCGCTCCTCTCACACACAACAGAACCCGCAAAATAAACAGACAACCCTGGCACACAGACTCCACCAAACAACTGAGGCGTGCTTCCAGAGCTGCAGAACGCCGCTGGAAGAAAACTCACTCCACTAATGACTTTGCCTTATACAAACAATCACTGCATACATTTAAATCTGCACTCACCTCAGCCAAACAGGATTACTTCACCACTCTCATATCTTCTCTGTCCCACAACCCCAGACAATTATTCAAAACCTTCAACTCTCTTCTCCGTCCACCAACACCTCCTCCCCCATCCCTCCTTTCAGCAGACAACTTTGCCACTCACTTCCTTCAGAAGATCAACCACATCAGAGAAGCTTCAGCCCCAGTCCCCACCATCCTCCCTTACCCTTGCAAACTGCTCTTCCCCCTTAACTTGCTTCCCCACAGTCACTCATGACAAGCTTTCCTCTTTACTGTCCAAATCCAACCTAACTACCTGTAGTCTTGATCCGCTGCCATCACACCTCATCCCTGACCTCGGTGCTCCTATCATCCCAGCCCTCACCCATCTCTTCAACCTATCAATAACCTCTGGCATCTTCCCTTCTGCCTTTAAACACGCTACTATCACTCCAATCCTAAAAAAAACAACCCTTGACCCCTCTTCTCTGTCCAACTATCGCCCCATCTCACTGCTCCCTTTTGCTTCCAAACTCCTCGAGCAGCACGTCTATCTTCAGCTGTCCTCCCACCTCTCCTCCAACTCTCTTCTTGACCCACTACAATCTGGTTTCCGACCCCATCACTCTACTGAAACCGCCCTAACCAAAGTCACTAATGACCTAGTAACTGCTAAAGCCTCACGCCACTACTCTGTGCTCCTCCTCTTAGACCTGTCCTCTGCCTTTGACACTGTCGACCATTCCCTCCTGCTACAAATCCTCTCCTCCCTCGGCATCACAGACTTGGCTCTTTCCTGGATCTCCTCGTACCTCACTGATCGGACATTCAGCGTCTCTCATTCTCCCCACCTCCTCCCCCCGGCCACTCTCTGTTGGTGTCCCCCAAGGGTCAGTCATGGGCCCACTACTCTTCTCTATCTACACCCTTGGCCTCGGTCAGCTCATAGCCTCACATGGCTTTCATTACCACCTATATGCTGATGATACCCAACTCTACATCTCCGGCCCAGACGTCACTTCTCTACTCTCCCGGATCCCTGACTGTCTGTCCTCCATTTCCTCCTTCTTCTCATCACGTCTCCTAAACTAAATGTAGAGAAAACAGAACTCATCATCTTTCCACCATCCAACTCTACCCTCGCCCCTGATCTCTCTATTACAGTCAATGGCTCCACACTCTCACCGGTCCCACAAGTCCGCTGCCTTGGGGTAATCCTAGACTCTGGTCTATCTTTCAAACCACACATCCAAACCCTCACCTCTGCTGCCGCCTCCACCTGAAAAACATCTCTCACATCCGCTCATTCCTCAACTCTGACACTACAAAAATGCTGGTCCATGCCCTTGTCATCTCCCGCTAGACTACGGCAACATCCGTCTCTGTGGCCTCCCGTCTAGCACCCTTGCTCCCCTCCAATCCATTCTTAACTCTGCTGCCCGTCTTATCCACCTCTCTCCTCGCTACTCCTCTGCCTCTCCCCTCTGCCGATCCCTTCACTGGCTGCCCATCGCCCAACGAATTCATTTCAAGCTACTAACCATGACCTACAAGGCTCTCCACGACCTCTCCCCTCCATACATCTCTGCCCTACTTTCCAAATATCTCCCCTCACGCAATCTCCGCTCCTCTCAGGACCTTCTCCTCTGCTCTCCCCTTATCAGCTCCTCACACAACCGTCTCCAAGACTCCCGTGCTTCACCCACACTCAGGAAATCACTGCCCCAACACATCAGACTCTCCTCCACTTTCACCACCTTCAAAAACAACCTGAAAACCCATTTCTTCAGGCTTGCCTACAACCCTCACTAAACTTGTCACTACTTCCTCCACATACATGTCTGCCCCTCACCTCCTGTCTCTTTCCTCCTCCTTGTAGATTGTAAGCCCTCGCGGGTAGGGTCCTCTCTCCCTCTGTCGTGCCAATTGTCATTGTTCACTTGTCATTGTACTCGTTTGATTTATGTAGTGTATGTAGCCCCCCGAATGTACAGCGCCCTGGATTCAATGGCGCTCTAAAATACTTAATAATAATAATAATAATAATAATAATAATAATAATAATAATAATATGGGAGAACTCCATTATGACAGAATATGGTATATGACACATGTACGTCTCTGGATAAAGCATATAGTTACCTTCTTTGGAGTTCAGTTCTGACATCGTGGAATGATTGGAAATTTTGTGCCAGTCCATATGACAACTACTTAAGAAATCTTCTCTGTGTACCTAATAGAATTATTAAAGATTAATATAAAATCACAGGTGGTATTCCAAAAATGTATTGCACACTAATGTTATTAAGCATACAAATTTAGTTTATGAACATGCATAAATATATTAAAATGAATGGTTCTATGCTCTTGGTGTACTTTTAAGAGTTAGCACTGTGTACTATAAGGGTATAAAGGCTGTAGGATATGTGCTTTTTTGCTTTTATAGTATAAACTGTTTTCATGGGATTTTGCAATATATTTTGAATTTTTTACTGATGTGCTGGATCTAAAACCTTGGATTACTATCCTCCTGCTAACGTGGCTTCGTCAGAGCACCGGCATTGGAATACAATCATGCTGTTACATATTATATGGTGAGCGATCTATTTATTATTTTTTGTTATGTACTACTGGGGAACACTAATGTAATTTGTTTGGATGATGAGATGGTGGTATTGTGCTTAGGAATGTTAACACATATACTTTTAATTATGTGATTTTCTTGCTACAATCTATAATTTATATATAAATTATATATAAATTATATATCATAATCAAATGTGATCAATTATTTTTGTCTAAGATAACTCAAAAGCAGAACAAAATACTTTATATCTCATTAAGCTAATAATATTGATAACAGTCACTTGGATGTCCCTTTGGTCAGTGGTCAATTCCCATATGGCATTCACCAGTATTAGAAGTTGTACATAACTGTGCATTATTATAATATGTGTAAAACTGAAGGCAATTTTGCTTGGTGGAAGCATATTACAAGGCGTCCTTTAAATGTATAATGTTTTGGCTCGCAGTGCTGTCTTCCTTTGCTGTTTCTGTTACAATGGTCAAGCTTGAAATAAGTTTCTGAGACAGCTGCAGCAACAAATTCTTGGCTGCGAAGTGGCAGAGTGTAACACATACTTTTATGACACAACACTGCGTTTCGCTTGTATTTGTCATATGCCCTTGAGTCTACATTTCTTGTATTTTGTCTTAATTCCTATAAGGGTAAGTCATTTTTGTTTTTTCCATATACATCATTATCGATGTACATGTACCCTGCTTCAAAATGATCACTGATAAATGTTGTGTGCTGCATACAATGTAATTACTTGTTAGAAAGCCTGTAACCTTGCTTTAGGTTCACTGTGTTCCTTATCATCTATCAGTTATATCTCTACTTTCACTATAATTTCAACTATCATCCAGTTAGACAAATATCTAAAAGACACACTCAAGTAATGTGAACATCAAATATTCTTATTTGCTTACATCTGCCTCCTTAGGACTATACATAAACGGCTCTTCAGGTTTCTGGGATTTATCTTGTTGATCCAGACTTTGAAGGAGGTCTTGTAGCCTTTCTATGTAATTTATAGCGCTGCGTAGAATTTCGACTTTGGGGAGTCTTTGGTTTGGGTTGGCAACTGTTCTTCTTTTTAAAGCCTCAAAAGCTTCATTGATTTTCTTTAACCTCCTCCTTTCCCGTAAGGTGGCCGCCTTTCTTCTATCTGTTGGCGCTGACTTCCGTTTACATGTCTTACAAGCCCAAATCAAACATTGTCCAGGACAGTGGGGCTGTAGACCAGGTGGAGCTAAAACATGTTCCTCTCCACTGCTGTCACTTCCAGCATCTCCTGGCAATTGATCCTGACAAGGAGATAGTGTCCCCTCACTACCTGGATACAACGGAGATCCATCTGTCATTTCCAGTTGTTGAAAGGCTCCATTATCTCCTTCCAAATAAAAGAAATAGGAACTTGTTTCAAAAAGGTCCATCATTATGCTTTGCCCTTGATTACTGAAGCTCCCTTGGTCGAGTGGTATGCTCAAAACAGCACAGCCCTAAAGGAATTTAATTAGTACAGTGACATAAGTCTGTCTTTATATAGCTCCTGAAACTCTATCCAACTTTTATCTGTCGCAGTGCATCACCCTTCAAAACTGATTGCAAGAGTCTCCTGGGTGCAGCCCCTCTCAGCTCTAACATCTATGGAGAGAAAACCCCCTTCAAGGTTAACTTAGATACAGATAAAAAATTAAATAGTTGTTTTAAGGGATTATAGTAATATCATACAGTTTGAAGAAGGGCTTGAAGCAACTCTCAAGTCACCCTTTTTTTAACATAGTCAATGTGTCCTAGAAGTAAAGGCACTCATAACAAACATTACCCTCATTGCCACAATGCTACCCAAACCTCTTTGTTCACTACTCTGCCCAATGAAATTCTTTTATGAGCAAACTTTTCTTATGTATTCATCGTGTGAGGAGCTAATAAAGCGGCCCCTAGTTATCATTTATGTTCCCAGCCCAACTTTTATGCCTTTTTCCCCACCACCAAAATCCTCCTATCTGCTCACATGTTTGACATTCAACTATATGCATCGCTAGTATACACCTTTTACAATTGTTAGCCTTTGAATCTGACCATACGGGAAACAATACATATTCAGACTGCTGTTCCCAAACTTATTTGGCCTGCCAACCTCTTTTCAGAAAATAAAATTTACTTAGTGACCCCCTGGAAATCAACCTTTCTGAACTTGTATTTTCCTAACAGAGTAGCAGTCGTCCACTTGTCTCCCACAACAGAGCAAGAGCCACCCACCTCCTCTGACAGAGTAAGAGCCATCCACCCGCCTCCCATAACAAAGCAAGAACCACCCACCCTCCTCCTATAAAGAGCGGAGCTACCCACTAAATCCAAAAAAAAGGAGGAGCCAACCATGTGCCTCCTATAACATAGCAGGAACCGTCTCCTGCCTCCCATAATAGTGCTGGAGCCACCTACTCGCCTCCCATAACAGTGCTGGAGCCACCTACTCACCTCCTATAACAGAGCAGAAGTCGCTCACCTGCCTCACCTAACAGAGCAGGAGTCACTCACTTGTCTCCCATAACAAAGCTGGAGTCGCCCATCCATCTTCCCTATAAGAACAGGAAAGGATGATTTGATCATAATGTTTCCCTTTCTGCTCTGTAAACATTGAAAAGGAGGCATTATTTTTTTTTCATAATTTTCCCAAAAAACTTATCTAATGAGCTGATTGAGCAAACAAATTAAATGAGTGGGCATCCTTTTGGCGCGCATTTCGCATCGTATTTGTGTTCTAATAAATCAAACTATTGAGCTTTTGGAATAAGGGAAAATTTAAAGAAGTTAGGGGCCCGGGAGCCCTCCCTCTGCAAGGTATCGGTGCCACGGCCCCCAAAAAACCCCCCGTGTAACAAAGCCCAAACCCATTTAAAAACAAAAAAAGATTAACGGTTTTGCAACTTTTTTTTTGCTTTCTTTATGGATTTTATGTTTTTTTAAAACAAAGAGTTGATCAAAACGAGGCAAGTATCACCTTTTTTTTTAAATTATTTAATTTTTTGGGTTTTACTTTGGGGTTGGCTCAAGAAGCCTTGAAAAATGTCATTTAAGGCTAAGCTAAGGGGGGGCTTTCTGGACGGGTTTTAATTGGGTGTACGCTACAATAAACTTCCATCAGCCCTGAAGGACACACATGCACCATTTGACTATGTGTTGACCAGAGCAATATTTTATTTTAAATTTTAGTGGGGTCCATTCAATACTCAACATATAAATTAATGTTTCCCCACCTCTGCTCATTTTAGATGGGAAGGACTAATCTGAGAGAAACTCTTTCGTTTTTTCTTTTTGGTGTTTTAATGGCACAGTATCACGAATGATAATGTGGAAAGTGATTTTAATCTAATGACCACACATCCTGTGTCTATAGCTGCCAATTGGCAAGTCATTCAGTTCCTTCAGCATGACTTCACATCATGAAATATACACGCTGACCCTGGCACTGCTGATACATTATGAAGCTTTAGACTCTTGGACAGTTTCTTTGTTCTAAAGGGTACATTTAACCAGAATAAATAGTGGAACAATCTTTGATTCTCCCTTGTTATGCTAAGGCTAGCGTTTCACTGAACTATGATACTTGTAATAGTAATCTTCTATTATGTGCTATGTATTTTATATAGTACCCTAGGGATAACCATTGTTCTCCTTACTGAGAACTCTGAGCATTTCAGTAGGGAAATTTTCCAAGGTTTTTGGGACAGGGCAGGTAAAAACTTGATTTTATTTTCTCATAGTTTATTCCAGAGTGGAGGAGCTAGAGATCAGCTATATGTGGATTTCATGCAGCAAAAGAAATGTAAAATGTAACTGATAGTTAAATCCATTAATATGTCGACAAATCCATTTGTTTTACATTTTTGTTGCTTAAAGTTCAGTTTCACTTTAACAACTAGAGTCCATTACAGAGTTGTAAAATTTACTTATATTTGAATTTCTGAATGCATCTCAAGGTCCATGGCTTGGTCTATGGTTGTTTTTGTTTAAAGCCTAATCTACCCTGTTTCCCCGAAAATAAGGCATCCCCCGAAAACAAGACATAGTACTTCTTTTTTATGCAATTCAGAGTTTGGCTGCTTATGCTGATGTTTGTGATGAAATCACTACAGTATATTAATACATGTTGATTTTTTGTTCAACAATAAATGTGAATTCTTCTTCATGGAAAAATAAGAAATCCCCTAAAAATAAGTGTTAGCTCGTCTTTAGGAGCAAAATTTAATATGACACTGTATTATTTTCGGGCAAAAAAGGTATGTATGTATGTAGCTTTCAAACAAGCATTGTACATGGAAGTCACTATGTAAGTGCACAGAGCCAGGTTTTCAACTATGATCTGTTTTCAGATGGTGTTAAGGGCTGAGTTTATGTTATGAATCTATTCTACTGGGCCCTTACTGTTAAAAGTAGGCAATAAGCAAAGCATCAGGCCTAGTAGAAAATATTGTGCTCAGAACTTGAAAGAGATTGTACAAAAGGGCCAAAATGTTTACATGGCATGCAAAAAAAATTCGTCATGTGTTATAGATACTTTTTACACCTTTCTTGACAGTTTTGAAAAGTATCTAGAAAAAAGGGTGTGGCTAAAAGGATTTGCAGGTTGGGCCAAAATTATCCAAGACATATCCAAGACATTATCTTAAAGACATGTGAAGAACCAGCATTGTCATGAAAAATAAAATGTATTGAGGCATCAGTAAAAGAATCTTCTGTGGCAAAGAGTGGTTTCCATCACTTTGACGCATTTCAAGCCTCGTCAAGTCTTTAATCATAGATAAATGTGTTTTTTGCTGAGATAATGCATTTTAGAACATTACAAAGGGAGACAAACGTCTCTCCCTAATTCCAAAAAGAGAAGCCAGCTGTGGAGCATGAATTCATTTCAGTGTTTGAAAAATCTATTCCATGAGATTCTTGGAATTCATTATGTAGCTGGCTTTAACATGTAGATGAACGTTCGCTATGATTAGGAGCTTGACAAGGCTCGAAATGCGTCAAAATAATGAAAAACCACTTTGGGCTATAGGAGATTTTTTTAAAGTTTTACATTTTTTGATACATTTTCTGGATCTTTTTTTACTCTGAAAACTCAGCAAAGTCTGTTGTCCAATGGCATGTCCATGTACTCTTATTCTTTATGAACATTTAAACAAGCTCCCTTGCAAGTTGAGGAAGATTGTTGAGCTATACTGACTTTTATCACTTTATTTTTAAAGGCAAACTCTATTTTTATACAACTATCAATATAGAGTGATTTGGCAACAGCAAGAAGTACAGTGCTGCCTTAAAAACAGTAAAAGCAAATCACCAACATGTTCTGCAGGAACTAAATACCATAATAGAGCTTTATTTCAAGATTCAGTAATGACAGATTTTGTTCCATAGGACTGGTGCATAACAAATAGTCAATATTCAAAAAATGAGCCTGTAAACTTAAGCCTGTCAGTTAATTTCTATTGTGGATAAAATATTTAAAGGTTTTCTAAAACAAAAGGTTACATTGGTATATATCAATAAAAAAACGTATAATACAGCATATTTTTATGAGGGATCGGTCCTGTTACACTACTCTGATCAACTTATATGAGGAGGCAAGCTCCAAACTGGTACTAGCTAAGGCTGTAGCTGATATCTATCTAGACTTTGAAGCACATTTGATAGCGTGCCACGTAAAAAGTTGTTGGGGCTAGAGGAACATGTGTGTAAATGGCTCTGTGATAGGAAATAGAGGATGGTTATAAATGAAACACACTCTGATGGGGCCACATTTGCTAGTGGGGTACTACAGTGGTCAGAATTAGTTCCTCTTCAGTATATTTATTAATGACCTTGTAGACAGTCTACAGAGTAGAAATGCAATACTTGCAGATAATACAAAGCCCTCTAAGGTAATTGACACAACACAGGACGATAATATAAAATTACAAAGGGATTTAGGGATGTTGGAGGCTTAAGTGAAGCTTGAATAAAAGATGGCTTAGGAGCGATTTACTTACCATATACAAATATTTGAATGGACTCTACAGAAATCCGTTGTGCACCTAGAACCAGGGGGCATCCTTTCTGTACAGAGGAAATAAAAATTTACCATCATCATAGACAAAGATTCTTTACTATAAGAGGGGAGAGACTATGGAACTCCCTACCACTAGAGGTTGTCATGGTTGATTAATTGAGCAAGTTCAAGAAGGGAATAGAAGCCATTTTTGTAAAAATAAAATTTTACAGATTATGGATACTAGAGCCTATAGATAGGATGTTGATCAAGGAAGTTATTCTGATTACCATATTGGAAGTTTCTCTAGTATGAGGCAACTGGTGTCCGTCTCATAAGAGTTTTGCCTTCTTCTGGATGAACATTGTAGGATTATAGATTACACTTAATGGACTTATGTCTTTTTTTTACCTTATTACCAATGTATCTTAATGCTTAGCATAAATATCCATAATGTGGTGGCTTAAAGTATAAAAAAGCATCAAACAAGTCTAGTGCATTGCTTCAAATTTGCAGTATCATATCTAATGAGTTGTAACAATTTGTATCATTTTATTGGCATTTTATAATACTTATGGGAAATATACTACTTTAATGTATTTTTAAAGTGTTTCTAATATGTTGATCTCGTTGTTTACATTAATTTTCTTCAATTCTTTATGCTGGTACTACTTTGTTTGCTACGGTAGCTTAAGTTCGTCATAATTATGTTTTGGGAGATGTATCTCTGGTAGGTAGAAGAGACATCTTCAATCCTTTATGATGAAGTGTGTATTAAGTGCACTTCTCTAGTTTCCATATTACTAGTCTATGTGACATACTGGTTTAAGGGCTGTAATGTACATGTCAAGAACTGTATTGACAAATGGTCACCACTGCACAAACATACCTACTGTTTTGGTTGTATTTTTAAAGACCCCTGAAGTCATCAAAATTGAACTGCAAACATTCTCATTTTTGTGTTTTTGTAAAGCAAGTACTAATGCTTAATACCATGTCATTTCTTATAGAGTTTGGACCAAAAATGACTCCTGTGACATCATATTTATAGCTAAACCAAAGATCGACAAATATAGATAAAAAAAAATTACTCATGGGTTATAAATGAATCTGTGACAAAAAACAAAACAATATCCTTTCATGTGAAATCCAAGGCACATAGGGTGACATTTATGAATGGGGTTGCGCCAGTTTTCTGATGTACTTTGAGCCAAAAAGAATGTATGAACAGGCGCACTCCAAACTTTGGCGCGATAAGTCCCTTTGGAATGCACCGGAGCAACACTTTTTAATGTGCCAAAGATTAGGGGTGTTCTGGGGGCGTCGCACCACATTCATAGAAGTAGACACATTAATGATTCTTTGACACCAAATCTAGATGCAGAACAGTTTAAAGGTGATCTGCCTGAGTTCTCGCATTGGCACTACACTACGCCTGTATGTATGAACTGCAGAAGAACAGGTTCATACATTCTGGGGTATTCTACACTACCTTAAAGCTATTTAAGGCCCATATACAATATTAATCTGTAATACTGCCATGTGCATGACTCTGAACAATGCATAGAAAAATGCTGCATAAATTACACTGTTGGTACATGACGCCAACTAGTCAAAGAGCCATATTAAGACATTAGAAGAGCTGAAAACATGTTATTTACCATGGAGTGATTTGGTCTATTGTACTGTATTTGTGCAGTTTACGGCATCATTCTTTTTTAAATGGCATGGATGATTGCAGAGGGGAGGGTGGCACAAATAACACCAGGGTGACCTCTGCTTTAATCAGCCTAGTGTAGCTTAAATACGACTGTCTGAAATGGTCATCTAGTTTCCTTACTTGTCCAGACACGTTTAACCATGTCCAGACCAGACCTCAGTTTAAAAACCTGGATGTTCTCATCAGCAGGGTTTGTTTTATGATCTGGCTCTTATTTTCTCTATTTCAATATGTCATGCAATATATCAGTTACAGCGACTACATTTTATACACAGCTTGGTGCTCCTTAGGAATTAATTACTAAGAATGCCCATAAACAGATAACTGTCAGATTCTACTGCCCCATTCATGATATACTTACATATTCAGCTTGGACCAATGTCATGTAATATAAATAGAGCTAGGCAGACAACCAAATTCCAGGCATTTCTGCTTATCTCCACAGGAAATATTAGGACTGGCTATATTAAATGTTAAAGGGGTTTTCCTATCTAGTTTCACATAACCTGCTCTTCACAACCAGCTTCAGGCTCCCACTTCCAGGTTAGGCTGTGGGCTGGTCTACAGCAGTTATTGGCATAACTAATTGAGCCTGATAGAGGGACATTGCTAGCAGAAGAGTGTAAACAGTAGGGCACAAGGCTACGGGGCTCTAAGAGTTTAAAGCTTGTCTGTAAGTAAGCTTTTGTGCTGCTGATAAGACACAGCAGAAAGCAATGTCACAATCCCAGCCAGGGTTAAATAAGATCTGCTCTAACTCTGAAACGAAGCAAAATCAGAACTGCAATGTAATTTATTTACCTTTGTTTACAGGTTTAACGAATTAGATTGTTTTCTCATCACATTGATTAGCTTTAAACATGTAGGCAAAGATAAATAAATACTATTACCAAATACTTTGCTTTTCTGATTTTGCTGGTTTCAATGGTAGAAGAGATCTTATCTCCTGCTTGTGTACACAAGTTTCTCAAGGTCACCAACCACCTTGCTATTGGCTAAGAACCTATAGCATCTCAAAACGCGTCAGCGCCTCTGTTTGTCCACGCGCATTTGTCCACGCTGTAAGATTTATCAAGCACCAAAAAAGCCTCCTTTTATCAACATTGGGTGCTGCTGGCTCTTTTATATTCTATCAACCACCTCTCCTGCTCTCATTGTTATAGCTGCCCTAACCAACCATGATGATGAGCTCTGTAGCCTTTGCCCTACTGTTCACACTCTTCTGCTAGCAGCGTCTTCTAACAGGCTCAGCTAAACAGCATGTGGGACACTGACACTGGCTGTGAAGAGCAGGCTCTGTGCATGGTGAGAACGGGTTAACCTACCATTCCTTGGCTATCACAGTGTGGTGTTACTTCTGGTCTGACTTTAATTCCAGTTACTACAACATAGGAAGTGATACCAAACCAGAAGTCGTACCAGGAGCTTGTTTATCTAAGTTACTGAAAGCGCCTATGGACCAACAGTGCAATGGAACATTAACGTTGCCAAATTTGGGTATGGGCTACAGTTAGAGCTAGAGGGTTATAGTTAGAGCTAGAGTTAAATACAAAAATATGGGTTAAGGATGTCTCATACCCAAATTTTTTCACAGGCTTGGTTGAATTAGGGTCTAATGAAATAGGGACCTATTCAAGTAATATTATGTATATAAGGCCCCTTCACAAATAAACCAAAAAAAGAAAATCAATGGTAAAGGCTAGCTCTAAACAAATATTAAAATATACAGGTAACATCCCGCTACCATAGTTTTGGGGTAAATATACACCAGCATGTCATGTTGTTTGGTTATGTTCATGTAAAATTGTCACTTTATGCTCTAATTATTTATTGCACCTTAAACTTTGGTATACATATTTTTTACTTTATCATTTATACTTATTTATGTATGTGGCACATGCTTGACATTGTTTTTATATCGTATTCTATATACAATTTAATCATGATTTTTTTTTATATATATATTTATTGTATTTTTTTTTTTTTAAACCATGGTACTGATATATCATGTGCATGTATGTTATTTTATTTTCCTATAAATGATGTATCCATTGTTCTCCGTTGACCATTTATGCATATTTTGATGTGTTTGTATCTATTTAATAATTCAATAAAAAAATAATTTTAGTTACTTCTTGCGAGGTGTGGAGTGGGATTCTTACACGCTTAAAATCCTTTTTAAAAATAAGCTTAACCCGGGATATTCCGTTGACGGGGCTTCCTACTGTATTTAGCCAGAAAGTATTTGAATCCCCTGCTATAGCCTAGTATTATATGGTGCCTATGATAGCAATGAAAGCAATGATAGAGATGATAGCATTCAGTGTAATGCACACACATCAGGTCCCCAATAAAAAGAACTACTCCCCATAGCCACTCTACTCTCTAGTATATTAATTAGGTGTGCAAATGTGAGACTCCTCATTATCAAAGAAGACCTGTGGCCTCTTCTGACATGTCTTAGAAAATACTTGAATTCCCATGAATATTAATTCTGTAGCATTTTGGAACAACTCTGTGTTTTTTTTGTTAAATAAATTGACAACTTGGGGCCACATGTATGAAGCGGTTTAGGTCTAAAACTTACTATGGGCAAAAAAGTAAGTTTTAGACCTAAACAGCTTCATACATGTGGCTCTTGGTGTTACCAGTCTGATATTGTAGCTAATGTCAGGCTGTGTAGGAACAAACACAAAAGGAATGGTAATATCGAATAATCGAGGAACAGTATAGCCCAGAGATCTAACAAAAAGATGATCCAGAATTATTTCATTGTTATTTCACAATTAATTAAACAGATATGTCAAGAGAGCCAACGGGCTCTCTATTAGTCAAAGCTACCCAAACCGAAATTCTAAATAAGATACACCCTTTACTAAAAGGCAGCTTATTTCAACTTGTTCAGTAGAAAGTAGGCATGTGTAAACCCAATAGAATGTTTTGTGAAATAACATTAAAGCCTATGTGAAAATTCCAAATCCAAAATCTGCAACACAGAGAGTATGCTGCATAAAAGATTGTGCACAAAAATGTTATGGTCTTTCATGTAAAACCCTGCCCTGTTTTAGAACATGACATATTTGAGATTAAAAGTTCACTTATTTTGTGTTATTGTGCTTTACATATGACATTATCTTTGTTCTAGTGAATGATAGGGATGTTGTCCCATTCTTTCATTTTTGAAAAGTTTGAAAATGTTTTGTGGTATACTTATGAAATCTTTGATCCCACAACACTGAGCTTAAAAACTTATTACTGGCCTCATTCTTATTCTTATTGTGCATATCAAATCTAGCAGGTAATCAAACGGACCTATAGTGACTGCCAGATATACAATTAGACATATCTTTTTAAAAAAATCATTTCTTTTCAAACTCTCCACGATCTATGTACAGTACTGCATAAAAACTTTGAAGTGTTGAAAATAGGGGTTGGGCTTTATATATATATATATATATATATATATATATATATATAATATATATATATATATATATATATATATATATATATATATATTATATTATATATATATATATATATATATATATATATATATATATATATATACATATAATGTTTTTAAAATTTAAGTATAATCAATGTAACTGTTTGTTGATTAACAGACTAAATTAATTATAGTATACAACTATCAGATTTTCTGTGAGTTAGCAATTGCTCCAGTGGATGATGGCAATGGCATTCAGAAATTAGTAGAGACAGATGCAGCAGACATGCAAAATAAGTTCCATGCTTTTCTAAATTGTTTAAGAATAACAGATTCCACATACTTTTGCCTCCAAACACACAAAGAGACACTTTATTAGCACAGCATAGAATGGAAACAATTTCCCTGCCTTCAGACACTAGTAAAATAAGGACTTTTAGAAGCTAATCTCTTCTTGCAGGAGCTTTAAGTCGTCTTGGGACGTGCATGACATCTTGATGGATTTAGTTAAGAACAGCATTATGCCATTTTTCTTTAGACAATTGCTTTATTAATTTAGCTGCTTGGGTTTTACTTTACTGCAAAGTTTTAGGAATCCTCTTGGAATTGACACCAACTGTCCACTTTGACACTTGTTCATTATATTCTTTTGAATGGAACAAATTCACTGTCTTTCAGCTGTTGCAGCAATTTTATTTTGTAAGAAGTCTCCTTGTAGGGCTCTTTGTTGAACACGCTTACAGGGTTTAGAAGCCATGGCATACGAGTGTCTAAACTGTTTCACAGATCCACAGTACAGTTTGCCACTTGTTCTATAACACACTTACACAAAGGAAAACTATGACTATAACCTCTTTTAAAAGCCAGAGAACTCAAATTGATTGGTTCTGTAGATTAAGCAATAAAGTCATGCTGATAGCAGTTTAGTCTGCCATGCTTCCTTCTGAAACCAGCAAAACATATTTAGATTCAGTTTAGTGTATTTTAATAAGTTTCTTTTGTTGCATATTTTCTCTATTTTCTAAAGTTTTAGTAAGTGAAAAAATAGTATTGAAATTGATCCCTAAAAACATAGTTAATCATTTAATTAATTTCAGTAGGAATATATAGTATTTAAAACTTAATTTCACACAATCCACTTTTGATGGTTTATGTCAAGAAGCCAGAGGGTAAAAGGTTGTAAAAACGAGCCAGAACTGTGGCCAGCATTGTATATCACAAGGCATTATGGGAAAAGTGGAAGCTCTAGCACCCTCTATTGGGTGTAACAAATCCTCAATTTGCTTCTGACTCACTGAGTCTTTGGAAAGCAAAAGGGATGTTAGCCAAGCCAGCATAACTCATCTGCATACAGCTGTTTTGGGGTTTTTCCCCTCGTCAGTGCAGAGCAGAGCTTGCTGGGTGGGAGGCAATGAGTGGCTCAGAAAGGGGAATATCTCTCCTTGGGGAGAGCACCACATAGGTGTGTGGGGATTTGAAAATTGCCTTTTGCACCCCACTTACCCTTTTCTCTTGGTAAGTCTTAATGCTGATTTCTGTTAAAGGCTTAATACCAACTAACTACCAGAAGAGTACTAAAAGAGGTAAGGGGTGGTTGCCCGTTCGTCTTTTAGGTGACAGTATAGTGCTGAGTCTGTAAAAAAAAAAAAACATACTCACCACTGTACTGGCATTTATTCCAGCAATGTGTCTGTGGGTACTCTGCTAACCCATGTGCTAGCTTCCGGTGCTCAACTTGTGTGCACTACATCAGTTTCTTGACATTGCTCAACATCATTGTTCACAAGTGGAAGCTGCGAACGGGGACAGAGAAGGTAACCATGTTATATGGGCAAAGCAGTTAGCCTTTACTAGACCCCTGTTCTAAAAAAATAAAACAGACTTGTTCTGTAGAAAAAAAATTATACTGCATTGGGGCCAAGATGGTCAAAAAATGAGAAAAAAGCATGTATTCACCTTGCTGTGGGAATGGCCGCAAAACAGGACAAATACTGGTCGGATAAACCGACCAGTATTTGTCCCTTGCCGTGTGAACGCACCCTTAAGATGAAAGCACATTTTATGCACAACAATGTCTGACTACAATACTTCATGCCTTCAAGAATATTTTACTTGCTATACTTAGTATATATTAGACGTTGGATTAGCTTTTGTACATTGTTTCCCTTCAGAGGATGAGATGTTCTGAAAAGGAAATGTTGATAATATATCATGTAAAACTCTTTAGCTGACTTGTTAGATAAAATCTTGTGTTGCCAGGATCATGGTTATGCGTATTGTGTGTGGACCACTTTATCACTACTGTAAACTATTAACTACACCAGTGTGTGGAGTCCAACAGGCCAATAGGTGAGAAAACTGGCAATGAAGAGTGGGCTTGCTTGTAAGTTGCGATGTAGGATATAGCATCAAGTTCATCACAATAACAGCAGATATAACAAGAGCAGATTGACTAAAAATGCCTGCTATTAGTGTGGACCAGAAGAGTGATGGAGCGTAGGAAAGTGGGCAGCTATTCTCCTTCTTCTTTTCCACTATCGCTTCTCTCAGCAGTTTAGAGTTGATAGGCCTCAAATGTGCCTCAACCTGGCATGTAAGTCTTACCTGTGTGGTAGAATGGCATAGCCTATAGTTGTATGTTCTTGTAAATCTTGCTGTAATTATAAAAAGAAGGGGATGTATGTAAGAGTTTAGGGCACTTATCTTTGTTGAGTAGTTTGGTGCTTGTTCAGAGCAGGGGGTGTAAGGGTCATTATAGCTCTAGTGAAGAAAACATGCCTTATTGTTTCAGTGAAGTCATTAAATCAGGGTCAGGGTGTCTTATAAAGTGCAGCACAGCTGCTAAGACTGTGAGCAGGCAAAGTCAAGACATAGGTCAGGTAGCTATATTTACCACTTGAGCAATAAACAAAGTTTTATTTGTTGAGCAGAAAATATTTTTAAAAAAACAGAGAAACGTTGGTTCCAAAGTCGCAATCAATAGACGATGGGATTTGTTGTTTCACAACCGATATTCAAATGTTTACATGCTTATGCCACCTTTACTTTGAGAACCTGTTCAGACTCTGAGGGCGACATGTATGAAGATCGGCGCGTCGAGGCGCCCGTTTTCTCGTGAAAACTGCGCCTGATTTATGTCGGCGCCCGAAGCGCGCTCATAAATGCGGAGTAAAGTTCCCCGTGCCTCGCCTGTGTATGAGGCGCATTGCGGAACTTAGGCGCATAAGGAGTGCGCCTAACATATATTAAGTTTAGAGACAAGCTGGGAATCAGAGAAAAATCATTAAGCATGTTAATGAAGAGAAAAAATTTATTTTTGCTTCTTTCACATTTTATTCTATTGAGTATATACAGCAAGAGTCAGCACAGCACAGGTCTTGCTGGGACCTGTGGTCCCACAAGCAGGATTTCTATGTTCCCACGGATTATTTCAGGTCGTATTTACAGACATATTTACGTCCGCAAATACATCACCAACTCAGCCTAAAATAATGAACAATTAGCTTAGAATTGATACCAATGGAAAATACAGATGTATTTGTAGACGTAAATATGTCCGTAAATACGACCCGAATTAAGCCCTGGGAACATAGAAATTCTGCTTGGAGGACCACAGGTCCTAGCAAGACCTGTGCTGTGCTGGCTCTTGCTGTATATACTAAATAAAAGGTGAACGAAGCAAAAATACATCTTAAATTTTTGGTATTAAAAAGAACAAAAATTAACATCATCATTGGCTTATTTAATGTAAAATTAGTTTAATTTCCTCCGTATTTTTAAGACCTTTGATAGCTGATATTTCTTTCTTTGGAGATCTTATATACATTTCCTTTAATTTTAAATGATCAACTTTTTCAATACGTAGAATTCGTTTTTATACAACTTAGATATTTATCTTTATTAATGAATTAATTTTATAGACAACTCTTTTTTATTAGTGTAGTGTTGTAACAGTAGACCTAGAGCACATTTTGCCCCATTACAATAAGTTCTAGCTTCACTGCGCCTCCTCCGACTCAGGTAGACCATATTGAACTAGGTCTGCCTATCAGAGCTGTAATGCGCCTCACTTGCCGACCGGCATTCATACATGCGTCTGTGTTTTCGAATCTGGTGCGTCCCACCCCAGAACGCCCACAGCACACCCACTGCACGCCCCTTCATGTTAGGCGCATTCCAAAGTGGCGAAGCTTGCGCCTAACATCGCATTTGAGCGTCCGACAGCGGAGTCGGCACAGTGAGGCGCAGTATACGCCTGAAAACAGGTGGAAAGCCCGATCATACATGTCGCCCTGAATGTGGGAATAGCCAAAACTTTGAGTTTTGCCAGCAATCTAAGACTAACATAATCTGAGCCTTCCACCTCCATTTACAAGACTTTACGTTGCCCCACTTTTCAAGAAGCATCACCCGTGATGGTTATATGATTTAACATCCACAGTCTTAAACATGCCGTAAAACATATATATTTTTAGGCAAACTATTAATACTCCTTAATCCAGCAATTTTCTGTTTCCTGCCTCCTTCTACATTATTCCCCAAAACCTGATGCCCTCATTACTTCACATGCTATGCACTTTGCATCTGTACATACAGACACAAGCTGGATGACCTTCTCATGCTGTTTTATATTTACTACCTTGTTTTTCTGTATAAATGATGGTTGGACCACTGTACAAAGCATGCGCTTTTACCTCATATTGCACCCCTCCTTCCTTATAGATTGCAAGCTCTTATTAAAAGGAACTTTACTTATTCTGAATTCCTGAATTGTTTGGTAGTCTCTTTCTGTAATGTCTGATTTTATATGTGCATTTCCCATTTGAACTGTAAAGTGCTGCAAAATATGTTGTTGCTATACAAATAAAGATGAGTATGTTTAGCAAGGAGTGGGTCAGTGACAGAGAAGACAAAATTGATTAGTTAAACCAGAACTCAAATGTGCAGGAGTGGATGTAAAAGAAAAAGTCAGATAAAGTGCAGACATCTTACAATGTAGAGCACACAGGATGCTTTAAAGGGGTTGTCTCACTACATTGATTCCTCTTTCCTCAGTCCTGTTTTCTTGGTTTCATTTTGAATTCAGGGGTGTTTTTACTGGCTTCTACTAGGCTGCAGTAGAAGCCAGGTCTGTAGCTATAGCAACCAGCACTGGCCGCCTATCAGGAGAGATCAAACAGGTCTGTAGCTATAGCGACCTGGGAAGCTGATGCAGCCCATACAAGAGGGGATATCTCAGAATAGGTAGGACACTGTTAATAGACACTTATTGCAAAGTGACTTGTTTTTGCATGATATTTAACATAAAAAGCAATCCTTGTAGTGAGACAACCCCTTTAAATACTCATTCATCATTTGTTACATCCAATAGGTGACGCTACATGAGTCTAAGCTCATTTCACATTGGTCCTTTAAAATATATTTAAATTTTAGTGCAGTGACTAATGGTGTATATGTATCCACACAACTACATCGTGCCTCATCTTAATGCGAAATGTTCGCATTTTTACAAAAGTTATGGAATGTTGACAACCTTAAATAGCTGACATTCATTTGCTCTGGGGGCCCTAGAAAAAGCCAGTACAATTTGCCTATACAGCGTATTTGTCACATATCTTCCGGTCAGTTAGGACTGACACTGGACAATGCCGGGTAATGTGGATCCACTGGGCCACCGGTGGGGGTAGATGGTAGGCTACCTGCAGTGACAGCCGAAGTGCAGGACAAGGACACCTGGTATAGGCAGAGGTGACAGGTTCCGGTAGGTATAGCTGTAGATGAGTAGCAGAGTCTCAGGCAGGTTACTGGCAGGTACAACATCAGGAAACAGCAGGAAGTAGCACCCATAGCCAATAATAGACTGGTGCAACAGCAGGAAGTAGATACGTAGGTAACTCAGAGGTTAACGCAGGAACAGCAGTAACCAGCAGCAAAGTTCAGGAGCTCAGGTGGACATTAATGAAATGACCAGAAATAGAGGCAAGAAGTTCCTTATATCCCAGGAGGTAGAGGGTCATTGGACAGGTAATTGGAACGCTGTCCCTTTAAATACAGACCAGTGGGCGGGCGTGCACCATATGGAGCGTGTGCAGGCACAGACAGGAACTTGAGGACCGGAGAGTACACAAAGGTAACAAGGGACACAACATGGGCCGTGGCCTGCATGGAGACAGGACCTCAGCAGCAGGTGCAGAGGACAGGGACAGTGTAGATATACCGCCATGTCTTCGTGGTATGGAGTGAGACAGCAGCAAACAGATGCAGGGCCAGGGACATAGCAGAGACACGGACACGTCCGCGGTCTAAGACAGAGGCCATAGTGTGACCCTGGACAGTACCCTCCCTTAAGCCCCTCCCCCCTATGGGCCATCCACGTGCCCTAAAAGCAACTTGGGGCAAACACCTTCTTCTCAGATTCCCAAGAACAGTCTACAGAGGGGATGACTAGCCAGTCACAGAAAATTACTTGGACTAGAGGGTAAACAGAAGTTCTGGGCAAACCATGAGCCAGTGGGTACAGACAATTTGGGCCAACTGTGAGCCAGTGGGTACAGACGCTCTGGGCCAACCATGAGCCAGTGGGTACAGAAGCTCTGGGCGAGACCATGAGCCAGCAGGTACAGATGCTCTGGGCAAGACCATGAGCCAGCCGGGGTACAGACAATTTGGGCCAACTGTGAGCCAGTGGGTACAGACGCTCTGGGCCAACTGTGAGCCATTGGGTACAGAAGCTCTGGGCGAAACCATGAGCCAGTGGGTACAGAAGCTCTGGGCGAGACCATGAGCCAGTGGGTACAGACAATTTGGGCCAACTGTGAGCCAGTGGGTACAGACGCTCTGGGCCAACTGTGAGCCAGTGGGTACAGACGCTCTTGGCCAACTGTGAGCCAGTGGGTACAGACGCTCTGGGCCAACCATGAGCCAGCGGGCACAGAAGCTCTGGATGAGACTATGAGCCAGTGGGTACAGATGCTCTGGGCAAGACCATGAGCCAGCCGGGTACAGAAGCTCTGGGCAAGACCATAAGCCAATGGGTACAGAAGCTCAGGTCGAGACCATGAGCCAGTGGGTACTGATGCTCTGGCTGGCACCATGTGCCAGTGGGTACAGACACTCTTGGCGGGACCATGAGCCATCGGGTACAGACGCTCTGGGCGAGACCATGACCCAGTGGGTACAGTCGCTCTAGGCGGAACCATGAGCCAGGCAGAACAGGCAGGGTCACCTCAGCGGGATCCATGGTCAGTTCATTCTTTCAGGATCTTCAGCTCGGTTAGGACTGACATCGAAGAGCGCCAGGTAATGTGGATCCTCTGGGCCACCAGTGAGAGTAGATGGTAGTCTACTCACGGTGACAGCCAAAGTGCTGGACAAAGATATTGGGTATAGGCAGAGGTCACGGTGGGTATAGCCGTAGATGAGTAACAGAGTCCCAGGCAGGTTACTGGCAGGTACAACATCAGAAAACAGCAGGAAGTAGCACCCACTGCCAATAATAGACTGGTAGGCAGGTACAGCAGAAGTAGATACACAGGGAACTCAGGGGTTAACACAGGAAAAGCAGTACCAGCAGCAGAGGTCAGGAGCTCAGCTGAACATTAATGAACTGACCATGAACAGAGGCAGGAAGTTCCTTATATCCTAGGAGGTAGAAGGTCATTGGACAGGTAATTGGGACACTGTCCCTTTAAATACAGACCAGCGGACTGAAACGTCCCTTAGAGAGCACGTGCAGGCACAGATAGGAACTCAGGCAGGAGCAGAAGCGAGGACTAGTGAGTACACAAATGTAACAAGAGACACAGCAGGGACCGTGGCCTGCATGGAGACAAGACCGCAGCAGCAGGTGCAGATGGCAGGGACACAGCCGAGACACCACCATGCCTGCGGGGACTACGGCATGGAGCGAGACAGCAGCAAACAGGTGCGGGGCCAGGGACATAGCAGAGACAAGGGCACGTCCGTGGTCCATGAAAGGGGTCATGGTGTGAACCGGGACAGTATTATTATTATTTGCTTCTGTTTTATGAAAGACTTTCGTGTCCCTACGTAATACCAATGGATTTCATGTGTCACTTGAAATGATAATGTTGCACATAACAAAAAACTTATGACAACAAGATTAAAACAGTAAGATATGGTAGAAGGCACCACACTTTTTTCTGCCAGGATGTTGATGCAATGCCAGCAATAACAACAGCTCAATTTGGTTTGGTCTTCCAGAGGCTGTGATATGGGAAGCTCTGATCAGATGATACCGTGCTAGAATGTTAGAAAGTAGTATATGCTGGATGGGTCTTCCTACAACAGGTTGATATCATGTTGGGATCAGTGGTGACTGGATGAAGCTTAGTCTCACAGTAGCTGTACTGGAAGAACCCACAACTGGCCCTTGAACTCATGTTGGGAGACTCTGTATTTCACTGTGTAGGCTTTGAGGCCATAAAGATTTTCACTGTGTCACTTGCAGGGGTGTTTTTTCCTAAAAGTGGACCCTGTTAGTAAGTTCACAAGTTGCGCTAATATATACTTTCTAAAACTCTTAATGAAAGCAACCAGTGGATTTAAATTTTAGGCTTTTTTTATGCTTAATAAAGGACTGTAGCACTGTTGCAATGTGTTATGGGGAGTTACTTTTCCTTTCTTTAGAAACAACAATGGTTCTATGTGAATGTTTTTTTCCATTGTAGGAAATTAATGCTTAATCTGTTACTAAAGCATCTGGAACTCTTTTCTTCTTCTTGTTTTGTAACAAGATTACCATGAAGTGAGACGAGTGCAAGAAAATGAAAGGATCAGATAAAAGAAAGCTGTTTTATTTTATTGTTGGTATCTATTTAAGAGTGTATCGAATGGTGGTACATGGAGCTGATGCCTGATACAACTTGACATCATAACACTACTCCACTAGAGATTCCCTCCAGATGAAAAGCCTCTATAAAACAGTAGGAAACATTCTTTAGAGAGAAGTCTAGTGAAGAACCAAGTGGTTTCCAACTGTTTAGTTTTTAAATGGCGTGTTACCTCACATGGTGTGTAACCTGAGTTTAATGGTGCACAACAGTGTTGCTGGATATGATAGCAGAACATCAGGCCACCCAGATACATAACAGGTCAGTTTCACATTCCAAGTTAATTGATCAATCAAACAGGGGATTCATTTATCAGGAATCTGAGACTTTTGGAGAGCACATGGGGTCCTGAACACTAGCTAATAGCACTGTGTGCTTAGCATAAGCTCACTTATTTGCAATAATGTATGTATATCTTTATTACTAATGAGTTATGTCATTGACAAACCAAACTATTTAAAATATAGTGTAAAAGAGCGAGACTAAAAAAGTTAAGCTCAGACCCATTCAAGCAAAGTAGGATGCAATACCTGATACAGTAAGTGGTGCTATTTCTCAAAGAAAAGATGACCCTTTTTCTAAGTTCATACAACTTTTTATTGGGATCATATTGTTAACCTGTTGCCGAAAATGGATGTACATGTACATCATAGTAATTACATAAGCACATAAGCTGTGGCTGGGGCTTGTGGATTTCCAAAGTACTGATACCCTGAGGGCTTTACAAATGTGACATAGCACCCACCAACCATTCCAGTAAAATCTGTGCTACAAAAGGCCATTAGCTCTCTTTCCCTTCTTAGCACTGGTGTGTGCCCAAACAACAGTCTAGGACCACTTACATATTCTGATAAAAAATCAGCTAAAACTATGTGATCATACAAAAAAAATATTTTTTCATTCTCACGACTAGTGTTGAGCGATTGCGTTGGCTATCGAGATCGATCGATAGTCGATAGTCGGCCGCTATCGATAAGGTTTTTCGATAGTGAGCATCGATTATGCGCGATGACCATTAAAGTCTATGGGAGAGCAACAACCCCCTTCATTATTACACCCCCAAACAAGGCTGGGAGAAGCTGAATTTAACATCCACAACAGTCAAATGGATACGTGCTACATCTTAGGCAACACACTTAGGTTAAAAAAGTACAAAAAAAAAAGTCACAGACCATTTAATCCCTGTTTTGTCCACAGCCTGCCCCTTAAAACCGAAACCCCAAAATTAAAAAGTGCCAGAAGGCAGTTGTTTGAACCATCATGTTATTGAACGGGCATTGAATATCCCGTCCTGGAAGCGCAGGCCCCCAAAACCCTGCAGCCCCCACTTTTAAAAAAGTCCCCGCAAAAAGGAGTCTTTAAAACCACCATTTTATTTGAACTGGCATTGACATACCGCCTGGGCCACAGAGGGCCCCCAAAACCCTGCAACCCCCCTTTAAAAAAAGTGCCGGAAAAAGGAGTCTTTAAACCCACCATTTTTTTTTCAGGACATTGACTATACCTGTCCTGGGCCACGCATGACCCCCCAAACCTGCAGCCCCCCACTTTAAAAAAGGGCCCGGGAAAAAGGAGTCTTTAACCACCATTTTAGTTGAAGGGAATTTGGGACTTTTACCTGTTGGGCCAGCTGTCAGGGCCGGGTTAAGGGGTGAGTGAAAGCCCCTGGGTCCGTCATAAAATAACACGGGGTTTTAAAAGCCCTGTGACGAGCAACGAAAACTTGTCTGAAGCGAGGCGGAAGCGGAAGTGTGGAACCCAGCCTTCCCTGTACACAGCAAACCTGGGTAGCGCTTGCCCCCCCGTAGAGTTGGGGCCAATTTAGCTTACTTGGAAAAACTAGTGGTTTTAAACCTCCGTTACACCCGGTCCCCTTTTTCTTGTCATTATTTTTCTATTTTTAGTCAACGTGCGGGGGAAATGGGCTCTGTACTTTGTTCTCTGTCCGGCTCCATACTCCCCTGTCCTCTGAATAACCCCAAACTGGTCAAGTTTTCCTGACTCCCTTGTACAATTTGAGGGAATTTTTTAACGCATTTTGTACAGCAAGTTTTTTAGTACTTTAATTCTAGAAAAAACCTTTTTAAAATAGGGTGGAAACCCACCATGTCTTGTTTTTCTTTTTTTTCATTGTATTAAAGGGTTGTCTCAATCAGGGATTGATAGCATGTTAAGATCTTGCAAAACAATCATTTTGCAATATGTTCCATTAACGGTCCTACTATTCCTGTTTTTGACAGCACCCTCACCCTTTTAGCCACTCTTTACAATTGTGAAGAAACAAATGTCTTTGAAAAACATTTTTTAGAATAGGACCTGTAGTATAGTGCATGTCCAGCAAAATGCCCCCAAAATTCAAAGCATGACCCTGGAGCCACTTTGGTCAATTGTTGAAGAACAAATGTCTGTTGAAACAACATTTTTTTTATATCGGACCTGTAGTTAGTATTGCTGCATTCTCAAAGCCACGCATGACCCAAAAAATTTTTAAAAATGACTTACGCCACTATAAAAAATTGTGAGGGAGAAATGCCTTAGAAGCCACCATTTCTGTTACAAAGGGACCATGATTATTGCTATATCTCACAGCTACATGACCCCCAAAAAATTATAACAATATGACTTCTCAGCCACTATTAAAAATTGTGAGGGACAAATACAACTTAGACGCCACATTTCTGTTCCAAAGGACCACTTAATTATTAGCTGTTGATCTCACAGCAAATGACCACCAAAAAACTTATAAATTATGACCTCTCAGCCACTATTAAAAATTGAGAGGGAGCAATGCCACTTAGCAGTCACATTTCTGGTCCAAAGGACCATGATTATTGCTGTATTCACAGGCACCATGACTCAAAACCATGACAATGCGAAAACTTCTTAGATAAGTGAGTAAAAGGAATACCCTTGTTTGTTTGTCATGAAACCTTGCTTGTCTTTTTACTGTCTCCTCACCAGCAAAACCAGCAAATGAAACTGTTGGGAAAAAGAGACATAAAAATAGCCAGTAAGAAAATATTCATTTTAAAAAAAAGTTTTTTCAAGAGGACCATTTCTGTTTGAAATAGGAATGTGAGTAGACTGGCAACTAATCGGTGACCTCGCACTTTGGCGTCCCACAACAATCATCAGAGATCCATGCCTTATACATCTTGGATGAAAGTCAAATGATCCACATTTATCTGTGGAAGCGGATGCGTTTCGTCTTGTAATGACTCCTCCAGCTGTTTGCTGGAAGGTCCGCTCAGGATATGACGCTGCTTTGCCTGGGAGGACAACACCTCTATGGGCGTGACGAGCCGACTCGGTACATGCGTCCCATTTTTGGATACCCAGAAGGTCTATTGGTCGGAACACACTTGCAAAAACATCGGAGTGTTGAGACGCAGCATAGTGTGCACCAATGATCTTAAGTCTTGATCTCTGTGTGTTGGATGTTTGCCCTGCATTTGCATGCGTCGTTGTGAGGTGGTAAACCAAAGATTGCCAGAGGTCACCCCTTGGCTTCTGCCACCTTGCCTGCTGCTGCAGCTACGCCTGTTGGCACTGCTACTGCTGTCACGTCGCTGATGTTGTTCCCCACCGTGACATTTGGGAAACGTGAAGCAGACGCAACAGAGTCTCCAGGTTGATCAATCAGCCAGGTCCCATTTCTTGAATTTAACTCTCTATTGGGGTGGGAGGAAGGAACAAGTGCTGATTTCTGTTTTGTACGGGGATCCAGGAGCGGTGAGCCACCAGTAACTGTTGGATCATTTTGATTGGCCTCAATGCGAGGATCATGTTGGAGGAAAGGATCATCCAAGCACTCATGTAGAGTGAGCCTTGATTTCCCAAGCCTCTGGGCATCGAGGGTGGCACTAGCAAATAACTGAACTTCCACATTCTTCTCCTCCCACTCAAATTCGCGCCAACCTTTTCAAGGCAGGGACGTCGTACTCGGTTGTTAGGAAATACCTCCTCCTCCTTCCTCCGCTGCCTCCAGCACAGCTTCAACACAGCCCTGACTTGCCTGAGAAGATGCACCCGGAGTGCTGATGCGCCACCTTGCACTAGCTCTGGACCCGAAACCTGCCTTCCTGAAGACCGATGAAATTGCTGAAACTGTGGGCCTTGTGGAATTGACGGGAGAGAAAGCTACGTGTCCGCATCTGGTCCGTCTCCTCCTCCGCCCCCCTCGCTGGCGGGACCTGTTGTTTCAGAGAGTTCCAAACGAATGTTCCCGGAACTAAGATCACCACAATGCCATGCTGACAAGGCTTGTCCGCACTGACCATTTTAGTGGCTTTCAAAATGGCAAGGATGGTTGGCCAGAGATCTTTCACCTGCCTCCACTCTCGGTGGGTGTTCACACACCCGACGGTCCCGCTTACCGGCTGCTTGTCAGGCCCATGTGTCACTTCGATACTGCGTAATGGCATTGTGCTGCTGCCACATCGCTTGGCATGTGGAGGGTGGAATTCCAGCGTGTTGCCACGTCAACATGAGTCCGGTTGAGGGGGAGGCCGAGCTGACGCTGCAACGCAGCAGGCGGGACGAAGCCAGGGTGCGAACGGCGGAAATGTGCGAACTAGACCTCGAGCCTTCTTCCGTAGTCTGTCCAGACCCGGGTAGCTCTTTAGAAATATAGGACGACAAGGTTCATGAATGTGCCAGGCAAGGGATGTGCTTTCCAGCTTTTTTAACGATTTAAGGGCGGGCCAGCAGATTTCGCCCATTATCGGCACCCCACCTTGCCTGGCACAAGGTTCTTGTCACCCAGCAGCGCTCCGGTCTCGTTGCTTAGAGCCGTCCCACAGCTTCCGACCTGTGTGTGGACGGATCCAAGGCAGATAAATTTTCAACCGGGGGCCTGGTGTCTCTGGTGACATGATGCCACCAGAGGACCTTGGGGGGAAACACAACCCTGCCCCATCCCTGCGGGTTTGGGTTTGAAGACGCGTGCGCCGAGCCTGAGAGCCCACCGTCCACCCCCAGAGACATCCACCAAGGCACAACCGTGAAGCTGTCACAGCTGAGATATAGCGGCCTTGGCCGTGCTTACTAGTCCATGTGTCGGTGGTAAGAAGGACTTTTCGACAACAGAATGCAGACAACGCGCTTGAAATTTTCGATGACACGTGTGCTGGCCAGGGCAGGGAAGGCATAGTCTGGCAAAGAAATGCCTGGCTCGGATCTGGCTATTGGGGGCAAGCGGAGGGCCTTGAACTTGGTGGAACCCATCTGTGTTCCACCAGACGGAAAGGCAAAACATATCGAATCAAAAGCCTGGCAATGCCGGACATTCAGGCTTTTGGCTTTGGGTGTTTGGGTTTAAAAGTAGTTTCTTCTGCTCCCAACTGGAAGGACAGTAAGGCTGCGGCTGACTGGCCGCAGTTCCGGCGTGCAGGTCGTCAAACTGGCGGAAGGAGAGAAGGGTTAGGTGGGTCTCTGGTGGCGGTGCTGGTGGTACTCGGTCGGACGGTGGAGGATAGCAGCCGGAGGTGATCCTGATCATGACTCTGAGGAGACAAGGGCGCTGAGGAACGCTGGTGGTGGCGGAGGCGGAGGAGGCGGAGACAGAAGGGACCAGGATGTGACGTGGTTGGAGGCCGGCGTCGGTCTGGCCTTTTTGGCCAAAGTGTACCCTCCATTACAACTCATCCATTCGCTGCATGTGACTGACATGTGGTGGGTGGTTAACCACTTAGGTTCTTGCCTCCCTAATATATGCATATACGGCAAAGGAGGCATATGACATCGCTGGGTGAATCAGAGGCTTGCTCAAAGAAGGCCCAGGTGAGAGGTCCTGGACTTTTTGACGGCGATAAGCCGGAGGGAGCTGGGGTTTGCATGACGTGGCTGGCGGAATCAAACAGCGGACTCTCGCGACCGCCCCTCTCCCTTTTTGTTGCGGGACCTGTATTGTCATACCCCATCGTCTTCCTCCTCGTTCCACTGATGTAGCGCTCAGAAGCAAATTCTGCGGAAAAGACCAGGATGGATCCGCAATGTCGTCATCCTCATCATTTCATCCACACAGGTGACTTGGTCGTCCTGACATTCTGCATCCAGAAGCTGCGGGCTACAAGCAAGGGGCACTGACGGCGTTGCCTGGACCGGCCCGGGATTTTTGCCGTTGACCGGCTTCCTTCACCTTCTATGATGGCCATCAGTAACTGGGGTCAGGAGCAGGAGAAAATCATCCCTTTTTGGCCTCTTGATCTTTAATACATGCCTTCTGACCCCAACCGCATTTTGTCTCAAAGAGGTCTTTCAGCAAATGGAATATCACAGTGGTGGGTACACGAGTTGACATTTGGGCCTGCTTCATGTTGGACAGATGCTGATGATGCTGATGACGACATTTGTGGCCGTGATGCGAGTCGAGGAGGTCAAGACTGCTAGGATGCAGGTGTGCATTAACCACCTGAGGAACAGATTGGCGGACGATGTTCGATACTTAGATTCACAGGGCCCTGACCCCGCGATGACAGCCTGACGGTCCTGCAACTGACGATCGCTGGCATGCGTGTTGTCGCCAGCAATGGAACGGAGCTCCCTTCTCTCGTACCTCTACTCCATGTGCTACTCCCCTCTCTTGCTGCTATTCCACCTGCATTTCGGTCCCTGTTCAGAAAATCTAAAAATATGAGGAAGGTATGGAAATAGTTTTGGAAAGTGCTCTTATTAAAAGACGGCGCAAAACACAACTTTTCAAATCCCACTAATCAAAACAAAATTGCTGGATTCAAATTTAAACTGCAAGGTGTCTATCAACAAAATCTGGACTGGGCAAAAGTCCAAAAAAACACGTTTCTGTTATGTTTTGATATTATATATTGTATTTTTTGCACCTTCAATTCAACTGTGGTGAATATAGAATTTCTGTTTTAAGATTTTAGTAGTTGCTGCGTCAATGAAAAGTGATGGGTGCGCGAAAGTCAAAAAAACACGTACTGTTATGTTTTGATATAATAAACGGCTATTTTTTGCACCTTTCGAATTCCACTGTGGTGATATAGAATTGCTGTTTTAAGATTTACGTAGATGCTGCCGTCAATGACAGTGCTTGGTGCGCAAAAGTCAAAAACCACACGTAACTGTTATGTTTTGATATAATAAACGGTTAATTTTTGCACTTTCAATTACCTGTGGTGAATATAGAATTGCTGTATTAAGATTTACGTAGATGCTGCGTCAATGAACAGTGCTTGGTGCGAAAAAGTCCAAAAACACGTAACTGTTATGTTTTGATATAATACTCGTTATTTTTTGCACGTTCGTGTCCTCATGTGGTGAATATTGAATTGCTGTTTTAAGATTTACGTAGATGCTGCGTCAATGAACAGTGCTGGTGTGCGCAAAAAGTTAAAAAACAAGTAACTGTTAAGTTTTGATATCAATAAACTGTAATTTTTTGCGCCCTTTCAATTCACCTGTGGGAATATAGAATTGCTGTTTTAAGATTTACGTAGATGCTGCTGTCACATGAAACAGTCTGGAGTGCCCAAAAAGTCAAAAAACCGTAACTGTTATGTTTTATATAATAAAAACTGTATTTTTTGACCTTTCATATTCACTTTGGTGAATATAGAATTGCTGTTTTTAAGATGTAGTAGATGCTGCGTCATGACAGTGCATGGGTGCGCAAAGTCAAAAAACACGTAACTGTGATGTTTACCGTACGATACACGGTATTTTTGGCACAAAAAACCTCGGTGCTGATACAAGATTGATGGTTTGTAATATAAGTGCAAGTGGAACTATCAACAGTCACAAGTTCTGTAATGGGTAAATTGAACACCTATCAGAAATGATATTACTGATAATAAAAGTGGGAGGCATGCTAACAAGAGGACCTGCAGTTACTAGAAATTATGTTTATCCAATTTTAAGTTCCGGTGCCCAATTCCAGGAATATTTCAATAGCAAAATGTTTAATCAATAAAGTATTCCACTACAATGTCTACACTAAGTCTTGGTGACACTTTAATCCAGTGTTTTTATAGATAGAGCTTGTTGTGTTCGCCCTCGGGGGTGGTAGATTCTGCTTTAAAAATTCACTAGCTAACTACATACAAATGTTCAAATCCTAATCTACTAAATTGGAAGGATCCACAGCTAATAGTATGAAGGTTTCTCAGTGCAGAAATAGGACTAATTTCGTGAGCTGTTTGGCCAAGGCAGCAACGCAGGTCTATCCCTATGGACGCTGAGAGATACTGAGGGCTGCTTTGAAACATGGAAAACGCATGTTCAATGTAAAACTGGATGGTTATGTGATTTTTCCAGCAATCGCAACCACTACACATCCCAGTCATGACGTCGCCACACACATCTCACCTGCTCTATTCTGTACATCTGATGTGCTGGTCCGCCCAAAATTACAGGAAGCGCCGAAAAAGGCGCGATCTTAATAGATGATGCTCAGATTTTAACCTTAATTATCGCATGATCTGGAAATTTCGATCACCATAAAAACCTTGCCGATTTCAAATTTGTCGATAAAAATCGCTCAACACTACTCGCGGCCCAAAGCAAAAAAAAATCTGTGAAATATCTGTGGGTGTAGTTTCCAAAAATTAGTCAATTCTAGGGAGTTTCTACCAAGAAACAGCCATGTTACACTGTAAGTTATTTAATATTAGGCAAAAGGAATCACAACATCTTACTGTAATGTCACCACAGGTAATTTTGCTCTAGTCACACCCCAGAAGAAGGACCATACGAAGCCAGAAGTACAGTGCAACCCCCCCCCCCCCCCCCCTCCCAACCCGAGAGGGCCCCCTTCCCTTAGTGTAACTCTGAAAACTCAGATTCCAGCTATTTGCTTAAATGCCTTGGTCAGTACAACTATGGCATTAAGGCATTAATAAAGGAGGTGGGCACTCTATTCATCACAAAGTTGGCCCCCCTCCCTGGGTAACACAATCATGGAGTGCAGACAAGTTGTTATGGCCACCAAGGGAATAATGAAGAGGCCAGAAGCATGATCTAATAGGAGAGTCTTAATTATGCTCAATATAGCAATACCTTTACTAATAAATCTTCAAGAAAATTAGTATCCTCCAGCTCCTTCACATAAAACACTCGTATTTTATTTCAACGACTTTAAAATTCCACAACAGGGATCTGAAAGCACCTACGCGTTTCGGGTTATAAACCCTTACTCATGGCACAACAACATGCATATGAAATTCAGTGTTTTATGTGAAGGAGCTGGAGGATACTAATTTTCTTGAAGATATACTAAGCTGTCCATTTGAATCCATGGACTACCTCTGTGCTCTTCTATCCACCACGTCTTGGGATCACACCCGATTTTGATTACGTGTGAAGGAGACCTACAACAAGGGTGAAGCGGCACTGTTTGTTTGCTTTACTAATAAAGTATATTGTATTCTGAACAGTACATTAGGGGGGCTAAAAAAAATAATAGTCCAAAACATCTCAATTTCCCATTTTACATTAAATAAAAAACTGTGTCATCACCATTTCTGTATGTCATTATCGTTATTACCATCATTACCATCTAATCTGCTAAAATATAGTCTTATTTATCTTATGTGGTGAAATAAAAATACAGAATTGCATTTTTTGGTTGCTCATCATCCCCAAAAATTTAAATAAATTTACTAACAACTTTTTCATACTCCAAATTGGTACCAATATAAACTACACTTCAGCCTTCAGATCTGTAGATGAAAAAATGAAAAAAGGTATTGGTATGGCCAGAATCATACTGAATAAAGATAGCAACATTTATAATGCACAGTAGACACCACAAAAACAAGGCCGCAACTGTATTATTTTGTCATTTCACTCTGTAAAGAATTGTTTTGTTTTCACAATACAATATATGGAATGTTAAATTGTACCATGAAGAAATGACTCTAAAGTGACCAACTAAAAAGTGTAAATACATAGAATGCACCAAAGAGAAACAAATGAAAACTTATGCACAAAGTACATCTAAAAAATGTTTAAAATCAGTTATAATTGAAAGCCTTAGACCACTGTTACGTTTTCTAACTTTTAAGCACCTGATGTTGTAAACTTTCTGCAGACTTGTGAATAGTAGACTGTTGACAGTGTCAAATTCATGCCTGAAAAAAAACACTACTTACTCTGTGTTAAGGTAGTAAAAGATTAAAGCTAAAGTACATTAGTTTCCAGTTTTTTAATATGAACCACATTTGAAATGTTCTGGGTACACAACATGAAAGTAAATTGATGCAGGTATTGCAAATGTGTGTTTCCAGTTCATATTTCACTTGACACCCTCAAAGTAGTCACCTGTCAGATACACATACACATACATTGGTATTTCTGTCACAGTTCATGGTCAGGTAAAATACTGCAATGAGCATGCTCCCTGAAGCTTTGTTAAATAGCATGTCATCCCTTATTAGTATTTATCACCCATCACATTATTTAAACCCTTTTACACAAGTGGATATGGAATACTTAAAGATTTTTTCCACATGGCCTTAATGTATGGCCTTCTATGGAGCATGCATTGACTTGACAAATGATGTATTAAATGCATTGGTTTTTATTAGTGACAAATAATATAGGGGCAGTATATAAACGTACATGGATTAGAATTTTCTAACATTCTCACATACCCTATTACATTATAATATGTAGACCTTGATGACACACAAGATGCAATTGGTGAATGTCAAGCACATTAACTGAGCAATAACGTAAAAACGGTCACACTACACACACCCCACATACATACCAATCAGCAGTGAAGATGGCCTCACTTCCAGTCTAGGGAATAATGAGGAAATTTTTATATTTATGAATGTCCTGTACTGAATTTCAGGTTTTTTTTTTGTGCTTAGGGTTATATTCACACATGTTATTTGTGCTGCGCTTACCTGCAGCGGCATAATTGGCACAGCCAATGCACCTCAACGTCATGCCCCACAAATACAGTAAACCCGACACACAGTATGTACGTATTCCCCCCGCACAGTACACGCCCGTAAAAAGAAGTGACATGTCATGCCTTTCGGGGAATATTGAATTGAATATGAGGCCAGGCCGTAGCGCTGTTGAAAATACGTGCTGGCCAGCAGCAGGCTTATAGGTATATGCCATGTGAACTCAACCATAATGTTTTGATTTCTAAAGGTGCCATAAATATATAATGTATATAATTTTTAATGTCTCTGAACATGTTTCGGTATACATAAACTTGACATGTCTCTATAAAATGGTGTTTACATCTTGATAAGATATGTTTTTCAACCGAACTGTGATAAAATAGTGATGGGCTAACTGCTAACTTGTTAAGTTAGAATCTTTGTGAAAATTCAGTTATTTAAGATAGATAAGGACAAACTTACTATAGTAAATAGCATGGTAGTCAGAATTAAATATTCATAAGTGTTGATAGAGATTGTAACCAATTAAAATGTCAATTACAGGGTATTGACCAATTGGATGGAGAATGTCCACCAAATGGCTAAAGTATGTTAACCAATCAAATGTGATACTTTACTTCTGTAACTTACTCCAGAGGGTATGTAATAAAAGGCAACTCCACCTTCATTGGAATTCAATGGCGGCTACATGCTGAAACTTTGTCTGTTGATCCTATTCACTGTCATCGTCACTTCCCTGGCTACACAAAAATTTGATAACCGGTTGGCACCTAAGCTTGCCGTGACAGGAATCTTGGCCACTATGGAAGATCCCACCAAGCATGTAGCAGAAGTTCTCAGCAGTGGGCTCTCCATTAGACTCAACATTCGTGTCATGGGGGCTGCCCCCCGCGGCCGCCCCCCTGCCCCCTGGGTTCCCGGCGCCGGCTCACTTAACCGTCAACACTCCTGTGTACGCTGCTCTGCCTGTCCCGGCCGCCGCGCGCGGTACCCGCTGCCTAGGCCGCAGCGCGCGATGGGCTGCTGTCTGGATTTAAAAAAGGGCCAGTGTGCCGGTAATTTGGTCAATTGCCGGCCGCTGGTCCTATATAAGGACTACGCCCCCAGCACTCTCTGCCAGATTGTTGGTGTGCGTTGCCTAGAACTGTTTGATCGCCTGCGTGGCGCAAACATTTTTTCCAAGTTGGATTTACGCAGAGCTTACAACTTGATTCATATCCGGGAGGCGACGAATGGAAGGAAGATGGCCTTTAATACCCATGATGGCCACCACTGTCGAATATCTTGTCATTGCCGTTTCGGCCTCTGCCAATGCTCCGGCTTTGTTCCAGACTTCGTCAACGGATCATTCCGCGAACCTTCTCTACGTCGGTGTCATTGTCTATCTGGCACGACATTTTAATTTCTCTCCAGATTCTAGAGACTCACTTGCCTCCACCATCCGCCAGGTGCTAAGACGTCTCCGTAACCACCCAGCTATATGCCAAACTGGAGAAATTGCCTGGGTAGAACGCACCCACGTTGCCTTCTTAGGGTTACATCGTATCGGAACAAGGTTACAGATGGATCCCTCAAGCTTTTCGTGGTCCTGCAGTTGCCCGACCAGTGGGTCTCAGTCCATCCAACGCACTTTTTGGGCGTTCGAAAACTATTTACAATCAGTTCGTCCTGCAATTCTCACGCTGGTGGCGCCACTGGTGGCCCTCACAAGAAGAATGCTCCCCCAAACCTGGCCTCCCGAAGCCCCAAGAAGCCTTTAATGTCTTAAGCAGCATTCGCTTCAGATCCTGTTCTGTCTCGCCAGGCCCACAGCGTCCATTTAGCCTAGAAGTGGACGCCTCCTCAGTAGGTGCCGGACGCTTGTCCTTCTTCAACAGCTCCGCCTCTGGGAGATGGACTTGTGGTTTCTTTTTCCCAAGACCCTTCACTCCTGCCCGAACGAAATTACACGATCGGTCATAGTGAAACTACAGGCCATTAAGTTAGCCCTAGAAGAATGGCGACACTTGCTGTGAGGGGGCTCGCCCCCCATACCCATCGAGATCTCACCCGATCACAAAAATCTCCTGTATCTCAGTCTCCCTGTCAGCGATTGAATCCTCGGCAAGCCAGGTGGTCGCTCTTCTTCGCCCGCTTTAAACTTCCTCCTTCACTTTCAGCCAGCCGGAAAAGAAACGTTCAGGGCGGATGCCTCTCTAAGATCCCGGACACTAGAGCCACACCTCTGCAGACATAATTCCTCCTGAAGTCTCCTCACGGCCTGCTCCCCGTGGATCTTCAACATTACCCCCTCCCTTGGGAAGCCTACGTCCCTTCCTGCCTCTGTGGCCTCGAATCCATAAGTGGGGACATTCCTCTCGCAAGGGGCCATCCTGGGGGTCCACAAGTCTTTACCATATTCTCTTGCTAACTATTGGTGGCCCATTCGTTGACTCAAGACGATAAAAGACTTTGTCCTGGCTGCTACCTCCTGAGCCCGTAACAAAGTCCCTGTCTCAGGGACCCGCGGGTCTGCTTCTGCCTCTCCCGTGCCAGAAAGACCTTGTGTCCCATTAATAGCCATGGATTTTGTTACCTGACCTTCCAGCCTTTCTGGAACACGTCATCTGAGGTGGTTGACTGATATAGATTTTTCAAAGATGGCTCACCTTTGTTCCCCTGCCCGGTTCACCCTCTGCCCCCCCCCAGCTGGCCCAGCACTTCATCCAACCACATTTTTCGGCTACACGGGCTCCATTGCATATTATCTCGGGATAGGGGGTCAGTTGTGTCGAAATTCTGGCGGGCTCTGTGTGCTCAGTGCAGGTTCAGCTAGACTTCTCGTCTGCATACTCACCCTCAAACCAAAGGAGAAGGTAGAGTGGGTTCAACCAAGTTATAGGTACCTATCTACGCCATTTTGTGTCCGCCCGTCAGGATAACTGGTTCTGACCTCCTCCCCTGGGCAGAATTTTCTTATAATTCCTTAGACTCAGAGTATGCTGGAGCCTCTCTCCCTTTTTTGTTGTGTTTGGGCTACATCCCCCGCCCGCCTCTCCCTCTGGGGCTACCTCGTCTCAGTCCCTGCCGTAGTGCCCACAAGTACGGGACATCAAGGCACTTTGGCAAGTCACACGGACAGGCCCTTCTTTCCGGGCCTCGCTCGCATAAGGTCCAAGGTGACAGTGACCGGAAGCACCTCTGCCCATATTTAAGCCACGGTGATTAGGGGTTTGGTTATCTGTCAAGTACATTCGCTTTCAAGTTGCCCAGTTTACAAGTTAGGCACAAGTATTTGGGTCCTTTTGTGGTACTTCGGGCACCCTAAGCCCGGAGTCCTACAAGCTCCAGCTTGCGCTCCCTTGTGTACGTGATCTGCCTGTCCGCCCGACTGGGCACACGCGCAACGGCTGGTCTGGATTTAAAAGGGCCAGTGTGCCGGTAATTTGGTCAATTGCCTGGCGGCTCGGTCCTATCTAAGGACTAAGCCCCCCCAGCACCACTACAGCCAGAGATTGTTGGTGTGTGTTGCTAGTTTGAGAGTGTTGGAAGTTACCTGTCCTGATTACCTGTGTACCAGTCCCCCGTTCCACTACGTTTCCTGACCTTGCTGTTTGCCGCCTGCCCTGACCTTTGCCCGTCCTCCTGACCACGAACCTCTGCTTCCTGCCTGACTTCTGCCTGTCGCCGACTACGTTCCGGATTATGATCTGTAACCACGCATTACCACCGGCGCCATAGCAAGTGAAAGTCACGTCAGGGCGTTAGCGACCTTTTAGCCTCACGCCGCAGCAGTCCATCCCGCTTACGGGCGGGCTCTGGTGAATTACGGGGGCTACTAGCCTCTGCTCCCTGGCGTGCTAACTATTCATCGCTCTGCGGTGGTCAGCGAATCCACCCGACCTTACAATTCGTTCCTTCTGACAGCTTAACGCAGCAGCTCTGTAACAGTCTCTTAACTACAGTCTCTGTAGTGGTTTGTTAATAGTGGAATCTTTTGTTGCTCATAACTCTATGCAATGAAAAGTTGAGCGCTGCCAGCGATTGTACAGCGGGTGATTGTCTGTGAACTTTCCTCAGCTTAGGGCACAGAACATGGCAAATCCCACTGAAATAACAACCCTTGACGGTTCTAGAGTATGTTTAAGCAACATTTCCCTAATCTCTCGTGGCACCAATGCAGATTTATATGGACTTTTGGGGCCAATTAGAAGTATACCTTTCATAAGTTAGAATAAAGTAGAAGTCTTTTATATTTTACATTTCTTTTAAATCCACTCCTGGCTTGGCTCAAAAAAATTAATTAAAAACTTCCACAAAATGTACAGAATTTTTCTAAAAAAACCCAAAACATTGTGAAACCACAGTGATATTGTAATGTCTAGACAACGGGGTCAGAGCATACTCAAAATGAAAGGTATTGTTGTGTACTCCAGTATACAGTGTTTATTACCTACCAAACATATTCCAAGGAAAGAGAACCAGTGAAACTGACACATGTTAAGGTTAGTCTGTCTGGTTTGATCTCACAGAAGAACAAAGTAGTTCTACAGTAGCAAACTGCTTAAAAAAGAGTTGCTGACCCTGTCCACTGATGAAACTGTGGACAAAACTAAAATTTGAGGTTCAGAATTTGACCACTGAGCGATGGAAGAAGGTGACCTGTGTTAAAATCTTGTATAAGATTTTGGCCAACCATTGTTCATTGGCATGATAGCTATTCTTATTTCCTGCTACCTTTGCTGCAGTGAAATGTTTAGACCTAAAGGTGTTCATCTCTATGTCTAAAGTGCTCTAAAATGGTTTAAAAATGTGTTTGGTGGTATTAACAATAGGTGTGTGGGATTGTGAACACTATAGATTTGTGAAAGTGAAGTGAGGGACCTAGTGTTGAGCACCTAGCTGGAGGAGATAGCACATCCAAATGCATGCACACAAAGCCACTGTATTTGCTAGAAAAACTTATGCTTGGTGATTTCTAGGAACGTATATACAGTAAATATATACACCTAGCTTGAAAAGTTTCCCCCCTCTCATATACTAATGTGCCACAAACAGGAAGTTGATATCACCAACCATTCTCATTTTATTTAGGTGTATCCATATAAATGTCCAACCCTTTATATTTCTTCTATTAATGCCTATGGGCAGGCTGCAGCTATGTGCCATTATCCATCAGGATACCATTTTTCCCAATACCTTGACAAATACCTGCAATGTAGCAAAAAATGAAATGGGAAATAAGCCAAGCTTTATCACTGGCAGTGTATGTTTTTGAATACATTACTAATGATGTTTTCTACTGCTCCTAGTTCCAGCACTTGAAGAAGTTCTTAAAAATTGAAAGTGCAACATGACATTCAAAACACTGATGGTTGGAGCTCAGTATCTGCACTTACAACACATAGCAAAGAGCAGTTTATAGTTGGATTCTGATCTATAACTTAGGTTGGTCATTGATGTGTGGCATAGTTTAGAGAAGGTAGACCAAGGGCTTGTTCACACGACGTTTTGGATGCGTTTTACGGTCCGTTTTTAACCTGCGAAAACTGGATGCAAACTGCATCCAAAAAGCGGATCCAGAAAACGCAACAGCTGATCCTTTTTTTGGATGCGTATTGGATGCGTTTTGCATGCGTTTTACCGATCCGTTTTTTGGATTCGTTTTTTCAGTGCTTTATTTAAATCAACCTATTAAACTGCAATTTAAATATAATATAAACTATTAATGACAAGAAAAAACACTTTTTTCACCTAGTGTCAATCAACTGTACATACACCTATGATTTTAGAACCCGCTACCCCCTATTTTTTTTTTTTAAATGAACCAATAGTTTTCAAACCCACCCCATGTAAATGAATTAATAACAATCATTTATAAACTAAATCATTTATAAACTAAATATTATAAACTAAATATATATTTAGTATACATATATATATATTTATATACATTTATATAAATATACATTTATATACTATTATATACATTTATAATAATATATACATTATATATATATATAATTATATACATTTATATACATTTAAATAAATACATATTTTTATACATTTATAAACTAAATATAACCCAAACATAACATTCAAATTTTATATTTAATTTAAATCCAATGCGTTTTAAAAGGATGCGTTTTTGGCATCGAAAGCGGATCCAAATCGCACCCAAATGTATGCTGCGCTTTTGGATCCGCTTTCGGGATGCCAAAAGCGCACTCCATTATTTCCTATGGGGATTTCTCTTGCGTAAAACGCAAGAAGAATTAACATGTCAATTCTTAAAACCGATCCGAAAAGCGGATCGCGAAAAGCGCATCGCCAATCACTCGTGTGAACAGCGATGCACTTTTGCCATTGAAAGCAATGTTAATCACACTGACAATTGTTAGATCTGTTTTGCGGATCCGTAAAACGGATCCGTAAAAAGGATCCGTAACACGGATCACAAAAACGTTGTGTGAACAAGCCCTTACATTTCAACAGGTTTTATGCAAATTCAGCTGTGATGAGGCTTTTGGAGGAAGGGAGCAATGTTTGATTTTTCTTATTTCTTTTGATTTTGATTGTTAAGCAGCAGTATTGTTGAAAACAGGGTGTCCAAGGGTCAGGGAAAGAATGTTAGTGGATAGACAAGCTCTCCTCTCCTGTTTGGCAAAACTCAGCACCATAATGTGAGCCTATTTATAATCTTTATTATGGGGCTCACTTGCTATTCACATTCTACATGTACAACGTACAGTGAAGGGAATAAGTATTGGATCCCTTGCTGATTGTCACGGATGCCCCTGCAACCCTTGTCCCGGGTCGCAGGCGCATCCGTGCTCCGACACCAAGCGGAGCCCCGCCCCACACGTCGGGTTCGGGGTCCGCTCAACCCCCTGTCCACGCCGGCGTTCACTTACCTGGCCACGCTCCTGCTCAGCGTGTCTCCGTCCCGCGGCGCGTGGCTCCGCACCTTTGCGGCGCCAGTTTGAAGTTTGAAGGGACAGTGCGCCGGTGATTGGTGATTGCCAGGCACTGCTCCCATTTAAGTCCGGCCTCTTCCTGGCGGCCTTTGCCGGATCCTTAGTGTTCATGCCTTTGGAGAAAGCGTTTCTAAAGTCTTGTCGAGTCTTGTCTAGCGTGTACCGAACCGCCAGCTTACGTTTACCGACCACGAACCTTGCCGCCAGCCCTGACCTTCTGCCTGTCTACGTTCACGAGTCTCAGCCGCCTGCCCTGACCTCCTGCCTGTCCCCGACTATGAGCCTGTCTGCCAATTCCGTACCTCGCCTACCCTTGGCCACCACCGCAGGCAGTGGAAGCGACCTGGTAGACTCCCGCTGCAGCAAGTCCATCCCGCTTTGCGGCAGGCTCTGGTGAATACCGGGCCTACTTAGATTCCTCTCCCTGGTGTGGGCTTACACCATCGCCTGCGGTGGTCCAGTGGATCCACCTCCAGACCGTTACAGTAGGATCCGGCCATGGATCCCGCCAAGGTGCCATTACCCAGCCTGGCGGATCTGACGACCGTTGTTGCTCGCCAGTCACAGCAACTAGGTCAACAGGCGCAGCAACTTACCCAGCTATCCACCATGTTGCAGCAACTCGTCACCGTCCAGCAGCAGCAACCTGCACCCTCTCCAGTGGTTATCCCTGCCTCTACGGTTCCTGTGGCTCTGAGGGGCCACACCCAATGTTCTATGCACGTGGAGCTGATGGCCGATCAGTTCCTGTCCGAACGTGCGAAAGTGGCTTTCGTGGTCAGCCTCCTCTCCGGGAAGGCCCTGGCATGGGCTACACCTCTGTGGGACAGGAACGATCCAGTGACGGCGGATCTACAGTCGTTCCTCAGTGAGTTCCGCAATGTGTTCGAGGAACCAGCCCGTGCATCCTCCGCTGAGACAGCCCTCCTAAACCTACGCCAGGGGGATCTGTCTGTAGGGGACTATGCGGTGCAATTCCGCACTCTGGCCTCTGAACTGTCATGGAACGAGGCCGCTCTGTGTGCCACCTTCAAGAAAGGGCTCTCAAGCCGAGTTAAGGACGTCTTGGCCGCTAGAGACCTCCCGTCTTCCCTCAGTGACTTGATCCGGTTAGCGACCCGCATCGACGTTCGCTTCATTGAACGGGAGGAGGAACTTCGGCAAGAGCATCAGTCAGCCCAACCTCGCCGGTTTCCTCGTCTGGCACCGGTGTTCCAAAGGCCAACTGCGCCACAGCCGCCAACACCCCCCGAGGAGCCCATGCAGATTGATCGAGCAAGAGTTGACCCAGCGTCGGCAAAGGAACTTGTGCCTCTACTGCGGCAGCCCAGAGCATTACCGGAGGAATTGTCCCAAGCGCCACAAGCCTGCGGGAAACTCCCACACCTAGGATCTGTGGGAGAGGCATTCCTAGGTGCAAACTCCTCCTCTCCACGTCTGTTGATGCCAGTGCAGGTCGTGTCAGAGACTGGTACCTCGTTCCAGGTTCCAGCGTTCCTGGATTCGGGCTCGGCCGGGAACTTCATTCACCAGTCTCTGGTGAAGCATTATCGGCTTCCGGTGGTCCGCTTGGAAAAGCCGCTCGTCATCTCACCCGTCAGCGGGGAGCTGCTTAGCGACACCATCCAGTTTGTCACCAAGCCACTGTCCCTCCACATGGGGGCGCTGCATAAGGAAGAAATCTCCTTCTATGTGTTGCCTCGCTCCTCATCAGCGGTCCTCCTCGGACTCCCATGGCTGCGGCTCCATTCTCCTACCCTGGACTGGACAACTGGAGAGGTGACTCGTTGGGGTACCAACTGTTGGGGGCGTTGTTTGGTGACACCTCGCCCGGTGCTTTCCTGCTCCTGCTCGACCCTTCAGGAGCCCCTGCCCGGGCTGCCGCCCGAGTATCTGGAATACGCCGACGTGGTCTCCGAGAGTCAAGCCGAGATTCTTCCTCCGCACCCGTCCAATTCCCGATCGATTTAAATTGCCGGGTACCAGTCCTCCCCGGGGCCCAATCAAACCCCTTTAAAGGGGTTTCCCTAGCCCCAACCCAAAGTCTGAGTAAAAATCCATCTTCAGAGACCCCAACAAAAACTGCTGGGGGTTTTTACCTGATGACATCTTATGTATCCCTTTCCCACGAAAACCCACCGCACCCAAAGTTCGCGGGTTGTTGATGCCCTCCGGGAGAACCTTTTATCCAAAATTTAGGGAAGTCCTCTTCCATCAACTAGCCTCCCTTTTCGGGTCCCCTCATCTTTGACCAAGGCCTACGGATGGACCCAAAGGGGAAACGCCCCTCCCAAATTTGCAGTGGCCACCAGGGGCGTCGCTGGGGGCTTTTTTATTGGGGGCCGGGGGCCCCGAATAAACCCCCCTTTTCCCCCGAACCTCCCCGGCCCCCGGGCCGTTTGCCGGGCCCCCGGGAAAAACACTGCCCTGGCCCTAAAAACCCTTCAGCGAAATTCCCCCGCGGAAAACACAAAACACCAAAGGGCTTTTTTGCGGAGCAGAGAGCGACCGCCCCTGCCCCCAACAGGTAACCCCCCCCGGGTTCCTACACAGGGGGGCCCCCGGTCCTCTTTGGGCACGAGGACCTCCAGGGCCCCCCGGGTTTTTTTCCCAAGCGGGCAGCGGGGGCGTTAATAAACCTCATCGCGCCACTCCCTTTTCCCGGGCCCCCCAAGCGCGTCAAGGCGGCGCGCCCGAGGAGCTTCCGGAGGAAGGGGGGGTTTGAAGAGGACAACCCGCGCCCCCCGGGGAAAGCAAAGGGTTGAGTATTAATTTTTTTTTTTTTTAAAAGCTTTTAAACCTGCCCTCATGCCCCTATATATTTCCGGGCCCCAAAACTGCCTTGGCCCCCTATACCTGCCTTTTGGCCCATATACTCCTTTGGCCCCCCCTATACCTCCCTTGGCCCCATAAAATCCCTTTGGCCCCCTTTTCCTGCCTGGGCCCCTTTATACGGCCTGTGGCCCCCTAAAACCTGCCTGTGGCCCCATAAAACCCCTTTGGGGCCCCTATACCTCCCCTCAGTGCCCCTATATACGGGCCTGAGGCCCGATATACCTGCCTTTTGGCCCCAAAATTACGGGGCCTTTGCCCCTTATCCCGGGCCGGGGGCCCATAAATTTGCCTGTGGCCCCAAATACTGCCTGTGGCCCCAAATACCTGCCGGGGTTGGCCCCCAAAACTGCCTGTGGCCCCATAAAACCGGGCCTAAATCCCCCTTTTATACTCCCTGTGGCCCCTTTATCCCTTTCCTGTGGCCCCATATCCCTTCCGGGCCCCCCATATACCTCCCGGGGGTGGCCCCAAATTTTTCCCTTTTTGGCCCCATATACTGCCTCATCCCCCTTTTTAAACGCCTGTGGCCCCAAAAACCCTTTCCTGGGGGGGGCCCCCTATACTGCCTTAGGCCCATATACCTTCCTGTGGCCCCCATATACTGCCTGTGGCCCCATATACCTGCCTAAATGCCCCTATAACTGCCTGTACCCCATATACTGCCGGGGGGGCCCTCATATACCTGCCTCAGTGCCCCTTTTTAAATACTCCTGGGGGCCCCCAAATACCTCCTCAGCCCCCATATACCTCCCATCCCCCAAAAATACCTGCCTTTTGGCCCCTTTAACCCCCCGGGTTGGCCCCATATACATCCTGTGGCCCCAAAATACCTCCCTTTGGGCCCCCTAAAACCGCCCAATGCCCCAAAAATTTTAAAAACCCTTTGCTTGAAAAATTTGCCCCTTTTTTTTAATATCCCCTGCCTGAGATGACCCTAAAACTTATCCCCTCCCTGACATTAAACCCCATATCTAAATACCTGCCTAATGACCCAAATTTTTTTATATACCTGCCCTGAGAGTGACCCAAATATCAATATACCTCCCCCGACTTTGGGACCCTAAACAATATACCCCTAAGTAAACCCTATTTTTATAAAACCTGTTTAATTTGGGGGGGACCTAAAACACCTACCAAACTGGGGGAAACTTATAACCTAAAAATTTAAGGATTACTGGAAATGGAGGATTCTAAGAATTTGTTCCAAATCGCGGGGACGAGTATTGCCGGGAGCAATCAGCGGGAAGGTGAACCGGATGGAGAAAAAAAGGGGAAAAAGTGAACGACGCTGATCAGAAAAAATGTCCCCGGGTGATCACTAAATGAACTGTGAAATCACTTAAGTCTGCAGACGACTACATACAACAGTATCTACCACTATATGGCCCTGATGGCGGGAAATATGTAATCAAGCCCGTGTAAGCTGGGGTCGCGTTTGGGGAGGGTCGAGGGTTAATTTGGCTTTTAGTAAAAAGTTTTGTAGGGGTTTTTTATAAAAATCATTTGTCCGGAATTTCTCCATGTGTAGGTGTATGTTTTGGTGACTGTTTAGGGGTATTACACTGTCATACGGAGGTGAGGGGTTTTGAAATAGTAAATTTGTCATTGGTGATTTTCATTGTGCAGTGACTGCTGAGGCAGGTATATAGATATAGAGTCACTCTATGTGGAATATGCTGAAAATTAGTGACAGGAGCAGAAGGTTTTTCTCTGTAAAAACACATCATGCCGCAGTTCACAATGTGGCGTGAAAAATGTCGTGTGAACCCAGCCCTACTGAGCAAAACACAAAGGGCCCGGGCCCCGGATGTTTTAGGACCCTAGCAACGCCTCTGGTGGCCACGCCCAGTCGGTATGCGGGCTATACAGCGCTTCTTGGGCTTCTGTAACTACTACCGTCAATTCATTCCCCACTTCTCAACGCTAGTGGTTCCGATAGTGGCCCTTACTAAGAAAGAAGCTAACCATCGCAGCTGGCCCCTCGAAGCCGAAGAGGCGTTCTCCAAGCTCAAATCCGCCTTCTCTACGGCATCTATCCTTTCACGTCCGGATCCCGCGAAACCCTTCACGTTGGAAGTGGATGCCTCGTCTGTGGGAGCCGGAGCAGTTCTTACGCAAAAAGGGCCCACGGGTAAGACTGTAACGTGTGGCTTCTTTTCCAAGACGTTCTCTTCGGCCGAAAGGAATTACACGATTGGCGACCGGGAGCTACTGGCCATAAAACTGGCCTTGGAGGAATGCCGTTATCTGCTGGAGGGTGCTCGTCACCCCATCCGCATCTACTCAGACCACAAGAACCTCCAATATCTCCAGACGGCCCAGCGACTTAACCCACGCCAGGCTAGGTGGTCGCTCTTCTTTTCCCGGTTCGATTTCCAGATCCACTTCTGGCCTGCAGAGAAGAATGTGAGAGCCGACGCTCTCTCCCATGCCTCCGACGTGGTGGGTGAAGACACTACTCCAGAACACATAATTCCCCCAGAACGTCTTATCTCGGCAGCTCCAGTTGACCTCCGGAAGGTTCCTCCTGGAAGGACTTACGTGCGTCCTGCTCTCCGCATACGTATCTTAAAATGGGGACATTGCTCATTGGTGGCCGGTCATCCCGGCGCCCGAAGAACGTTCCACCTGATATCCCGGTTCTATTGGTGGCCAGAGCTTGAAAGGGATGTCAAGGACTTCGTTCAGTCTTGTAACTCCTGTGCCCACAACAAGACGCCCCGTCACAAGCCGGCTGGCCTAGTACAGCCACTGCCTATCCCAACTCAACCATGGACCAACATTTCTATGGATTTCATAACTGATCTTCCCCCTTCATCTGGCAACACCATTATTTGGGTGATCACGGATCGCTTCTCCAAGATGGCGCATTTTGTCCCGTTGCCAGGCCTGCCGTCTGCCTCCCGCCTGGCGGAACTATTCTTTCTCCATGTGTTCCGTCTGCATGGACTCCCTCAGCAAATTGTCTCGGACCGGGGAGTCCAGTTTGTCTCCAGGTTTTGGCGAGCCCTGTGTGCCCAACTTCGGGTGAAGCTCGACTTCTCTTCGGCTTACCACCCTCAGACGAACGGCCAGGTGGAGAGGGTCAACCAGGTCTTGGGATGTTACCTACGCCACTTCGTCTCGGCACGTCAAGATGATTGGTCCAACTTGCTGCCATGGGCGGAGTTCTCTTATAACTCCCTAGACTCTGAATTCGCGGGGGTCTCCCCCTTCTAGATCGTGTATGGCCTGCATCCCCGCCCTCCTCTCCCTCTGGCATCTTCTTCCGAGGTTCCGGCGGCGGACGCACTGGTCCAGGACATGAAAACCATCTGGTCCCAGACCCGTCAGTCTCTGCTCCGTACTTCCGAGCGCACGAAGGCTCAAGCGGGTAAAAGAAAAATCCCTCCTCCTGTCTTCTCCCCAGGTGACAAGGTGTGGCTCTCCGCCAGATATGTCCGCCTTAAGATGCCTTCCCACAAACTGGGACCCCGTTTCCTGGGACCCTTTGAGGTCATCAGCCGCATTAACCCGGTCTCCTACAAGCTCCGGCTCCCCCCTACCATGAGAATCCCCAACTCGTTCCACGTCTCCTTACTGAAACCCCTGGTCCTTAACCGGTTTTCTCAGAAGGCTGTCCCTCCTCCGTCTGTGGCTGTTGTGCCCAATGTCTTCGAGGTCAAGGAGATCCTGGGTATGAGGAGAACTAGAGGGAGGAGATATTTTTTAGTGGACTGGAAGGGGTTCGGGCCCGAGGAGAGGTCTTGGGAGCCGGAGAAGAACATCCTGAAACACAGCATCATCCAGAGATTCCTGAAATCCAGTAAGAGAGGGGGGCCCAAGAGGGTGGGGCCCAAGGGGGGGGTACTGTCACGGATGCCTCTGCGACCCTTGTCCTGGGTCACAGGCGCATCCGTGCTCCGACACCTAGCGGAGCCCCGTCCCGCACATCGGGTTCGGAGTCCGCTCACCCCCTGTCCCCGCCGGCGTTCTTTTACCCGGCAATGCTCCTGCTCAGCCTGTCTCCATCCCGCGGCACGTGGCTCCGCCCCTAGTGCGCGCGGCGGCAGTTTGAAATTTAAAGGGACAGTGCGCCGGTAATTGGTGATTGCCGGGCACTGCTCCCATTTAAGTTCGGCCTCTTCCTGGCGGCCTTTGCCAGATCCTTAGTGTTCATGCCTTTGGAGAAAGCGTTTCTAAAGTCTTGTCGAGTCTTGTCTACCGTGTACCGAACCGCCAGCTTACGATTACCGACCACGATCCTTGCCGCCAGCCCTGACCTTCTGCCTGTCTACGTTCACGAGTCTCAGCCGCCTGCCCTGACCTCCTGCCTGTCCCCGACTACGAGCCTGCCTGCCGATTCCGTACCTCGCCTACCCTTGGCTGCCACTGCAGGCAAGCCCCGCCAGAGGAAGCGACCTGGTAGACTCCCACCTTAGCAAGTCCATCCCGCTTTGCGGCGGGCTCTGATGAATACCGGGACCTACTTAGATTCCGCTCCCGGGTGTGGGCTTACACCATCGCCTGCGGGGGACCAGTGGATCCACCTCCAGACCATTACACTGATTTTGTAAGTTTTCCCACTGACAAAGACATGAACAGTCTATAATTTTAAGAGTAGGTTAATTTTAACATTGAGAGATGGAATATCAAAAATAAAATCCAGAACATCACATTGTATAAATTATATAAATCTATTTTCATTTTGCAGAGAGAAATAAGTATTTGATCCCCTACCAACCATTAAGAGTTCTGACTCCTATAGACTAGTTAGAGCAGTGTTTATCAACTCCAGTCCTCAGGACCCACCAACAGGTCAAGTTTTAAGGATCTCCCACAGAATGCATGGACAATAATTACATAACCTGTGCAATACTGAAGATATCCTGAAAACATGACCTGCTGGTGGGTCCTGAGGACTGGAGTTGAGAAACACTGAGTTAGAGGCTCCTAATCAACTCGTTACCTGCAATAAAGACAGCTATTTAAAACAGTCACCTTTATAAAAGACTCCTGTCCACGGACTCAATTAATCAGTCATACTCTAAGCTCTACAACATGGGCAAGACCAAAGACCTTTATAAGGATGTCAGGGACAAGATCATAGACCTGCACAAAGCTGGAATGGGCTACCAAATTAGTAGGACGCTGGGTGAGAAGGAGGCAACTGTTGGTGCAATAGTAAGAAAATGGAAGAAATACAAAATTTCTGTCAATCGACATCGATCTGGGGCACCGTGCAAAATCTCACCTCGTGGGGTATCCTTGATCTTTAGGAAGGTGAGAGATCAGCCTAAAACTAAATGGGGGGAATTTGTTAATGATTTCAAGGCAGCTGGCACCACAGTCACCAAGAAAACCATTGGTAACACATTACGCCATAATGGTTAAAAATCCTGCAGTGCCCGCAAAGTTTCCCTGCTGAAGAAGGCACATGTACAGGCCCATCTCAAGTTTGCCAATGAACAACTGGATGATTTTGTAAGTGATTGGGAGAAGTTGCTGTGGTCAGAAGAGACAAATATTGAGCTCTTTGGCATTAGCTCAACTCGCTGTTTGGAGAAAGAGAAATGCTGCCAATGACCCAAAGAACACGGTCCCCACTGTCAAGAATGGAGGTGGAAACATTATGTTTTGGGGGTGTTTCCCTGCTAAGGGCACAGAACTACTTCACCACATCAATGGGAGAATGGATGGAGTCATGTACCGTGGAAAATGAGTGACAACCTCCTTCCCTCCACCAGGACATTAAAAATGGGTCATAACTGGGTCTTCCAGCAAGACAATGACCCAAAACATACAGCCAATGCAACAAAGGAGTGGCTCAAAAAGAAGCACATTAAGGTCATGGAACGGCCTAGCCAGTCTTCAGCACTTAATCCCATAGAATACTTATGGAGGGAGTTGAAGCTCCGAATTACCAAGCAACAGCCTCATAATCTTAATGAGTTAGAGATGATCTACAAAGAGGAGTGGATCAAAATTCCACCTGACTTGTGCGCAAACCTCATCATAAACTACAAAAAACGTCTGACTGCTGTGCTTGCCAACAAGGTTTTTGCCATCAACTATTAAGTCTTGTTTGCCAGAGGTATGAAATACTTATTTCTCACTGCAAAATGCAAATAGATTTATATAATTTACACAATGTGATTTTATGGTTTTTATTTTTGATATTCTATCTCTCAATTTTAATATTAATCTACCCTTAAAATTATAGACTGTTCATGTCTTTGTCAGTGGGCAAACCTACACAATCAGCAAGGGATCAAATACTTATTTCCCTCACTGTATGAACAGAGACATTGCCATTTTCCCATTTAGTTGTGGCAACCATTTTTCGTGAAATTACCACGCCCCCAACATTAGTCAACATTTTTTCAGTAACTTCTCAGCAACTGATAACAAACTGCTGCTGTGTTACTTACGTTACCTGCTGGGAAAGTGACAATGTTCCATTACTTACTAAGAGCTATGGATAAACAGACAACCGTTAGGATGGCAGATGCGACTGGTGGCTTTATTGTAATAGAAAATTACATTACATTATCTCTATAAGAACAAAAAGAAAACATGTAGTTGCATTTTATGTTTTCATGTTTCACTGGACAAGGATAGGGAATACACTGAAACATTATTCTTCTCCACTAGAAAAGTCATTTTTATCTATAAACAGCATTTATAGGAGTGTTTACAGAATTTTAAAACAGATCCAAATCATCGTACTTTTATATGGAATTTTGTTTTGGAGGGAAATCTAATCTGCTTAGATCATTTTTAAATTCTAATGTGAATTGAGCAATAATTTCATGGATATCACATATCTAGCTCAATTTTTCAGTCTCTTAACATCCAGGAATTAAGCTAAAACAATAGACTTTCTCTGTTACTTACAATAAATCACAGCAGGACCAGATGGCTCACTGTATGTATTCTCCGCTGACGTGCTAAGTTATAAATATTCCGCAAGAAACCAGAGCAATCTACTGTATCCTGATTTGCTTTTTTCAGTATGTGCACTAGAAAATTAAAAAGGGGGGTGCAGTATCCTGCTTCAAGAGGCCACAGCCATTAGTGAATACCGTTGCCATGAAGGGGTGTACTTGATCTGCAGCATTGTTTAAGTAGGTTTTATCTGTCAAAGCAACACCTGAACCCAAGGTTTTGCAGCAGATCATTCCCCAGAGCGTCACACTACATCTGCCAGCTTGTCTTCTTCCCATAGTACATACATCATGATGCCACCTCTTCACCAGGTAAGCTAGGCATACTCACTTAGCCTTTCACCTAATGAACATATTTTATCGAAGCAGACTACTTTTTTGATGTCTCTATAGTCAAGTTTTGATGCTAATGTGCTCAGTGTGAAATCTTTTGTTGATGGTGGCAAAGCGACTTTAGGTGGTCGCATTTTTCTGCCACTGTGTGATTTTCAGTAGGAAACCAGCAGAAGATGTGCCACCAAGGACTTGGTCCTGATGGTAAAAGGCAGCTATATTGGGTCAGTGACTCGATGATGCTGACAGTAGCTGCTAGAATAGCTCCTATGCCACTAAGTATGGGCAGGCTTTTCCAGAACGCCTATAGCGTTGGGTGTATAGTCAGTCCCTCATTCCTGACCAGCTTTTGGCAAGTCTCTAGAGGCCTTGCAAGCCTCTTACTTCAGGGGGTGTGGTTGGCTACCTGAGGCTGGTAGTAACATTTAAGCCAAGGAGGAGGCTCTTATCCCCAAGGCTTAAGAGGAACTTGTCCCATATTGTACAGTGTAAGAAGGTGTTTTATGGGAACGGTCTATAGGTCCAGACCATTGTTGTCCAGACCATGTTCAGCTAGTGGCCAGATGGCCAAGGGTTTATTTTTTGTATTTGTTTTCTGGTTTATGCTAGAATAATAAAGTTGGCTGAGGCCAGTGTTAAAAATAAGCCTTGTGTCAAAGTGACATATGTCTGTGAGCCATAACCGTTCTACCAGTGATGGCAATCCATGAGCTATGATACCCCAAGACTGTTCAAGATGCCGTTTGAGAGCTAAGCGAGAGCTTACAATGGACAATGGTCAGCATCGGCACTCTGATCTGCTACCACATATGCAGCAAGTTGTAATGTATTATGTGTTCTGACTTTTTACTACAGTCCGCATTGAGTCTTTTATAGCAACTTGTACCACAGTAGCTCTTATGTATGATTAGACTACATCGGCTAGCCTTTGCTTTCTATCTTTATCGATGAGATGAGAGCACTCATCACCCTTTTTCTGGTCACTGGCTCTCCTTCCGTTGCCCACTTTTGGTAGTTACCAAGAAATAAAAATCAGTAAAACAACATAGTGTGCCCCAGGAATCAAGGGGGTGAGCCAATGGCTTTGTTACTTTAATATAATTTCACTCTACTCCTGTGAGGAATTTGTAGTGGTGTATACTGCAGATACACCACCAACCGTTTATAGTTTGAAAAAGAATCTTATAATACGAGCAGTTAGCTGAGATAGTAACGTAATGGAGATTTAAGCTAGTGGCAGATAGCCCTTATTACAGAGAGTGGAGTGGGTTTTTTAGGGTGGTCTAATTTAAATGTCATGTTTTAGGTATTTATAATTAATGAGTTATGTGGGATGCATAAAAAAATAGACTTTTTGTTTACCTTAGCGTAAAAATTGTAAATGCTAGAATTATCTTTCAGCTAATACATTTTTTTGTTTATACTAGGAATCTAACCATCATAATTTGGCCATTGTCAAAGTTGCTCAGATCCTTATGCTTGCCTGAAAGGAGTCAAATGGGTGCAATGTTACCATCTCCGGGCAGGGTGCCAGCACTTTCAGGATTCTGATGGTAGGTGAATGTGAAACAGTAGCATTGAAAAATACAACTCTTGGCACAAAAAGTCCTCAAACATCTAACCTGATGGACAAGTAAAAATTTCTGTAGTTCTTAAAGCCATACTAGGCGTTGTCCTAAAAGGATAAAGGGGTTTTAAGGCACAGTTCCCAACAGTCCTTGTTTTGGCAGGAGAATACTGCAAACCAAAGGAGCTGGATTTATGCAAACCCCAGGGGTTATTCTGGGGTGCTGATTGTTGGCTTTGCAACCAGGGGCCAAATAATGGCCTCTTGGTTTGCTATGTACAAAAGCCCAAAAGGCCCTGCCACAGACAGGAACAAATAGGCTGTAACTGTAGGACATAATACATAGCAATACATTAATTGTGTAATTTGTTCATCCAGCCTCCAGGAATAAAAAGTGATCAAAAGCTCCTATGTAGCCCATAATGGTATCAAAGAAAATGTCAATTTGCCATACAAATAAAAAGCCATCAAACAGATACATTAGCAAAAAATAAGTTATTGTGAAATAAAATATATTTTTAAAGCATTTTTAGGTAGCAAATATAATTTATTTAAATGGAGTTGCATGGAAAAAAGAGGTGTGGCCTGTAAATGAGGAGGCATCATCTAAAACGAACATGCAGTTCCCTTTCTTCAGATGGGATATTTGATTACTTGAACGAGTCATAAACCCAATGAATATTTATTTTGGATGGGGCTAGAGGTGTGTGGTGGTGGGGGGAAGGTAATTACTTGCCAGTCCCCCACTGCTTTTGCTTCAAAGCTCTGCAGTGATCTGCTCATCTTCACTTCTGGGTTCTCGGTTCGAAACACAGGAGACACTCATGCTCCATTGGAAATGAATGGAGCATGAGTCTCTCCTGTGTGTCAGGATAAGAACTCATAAGTGAAGAGGAGCAGATCCTGGGGAGCTCCAGAATGGCAGCAGTGAGGGTCAGGTACGTAAGTATCACTTTTTTTCTGCAATTTGGCTTCACTTCAAATCAATTTTATTCTACGGGACAACTCCTTTAAGTATAAATAATGTTTTGCAGCACTCTACACCTCAGGCATCCATCATGCCAAGTAGGGAACATGTTAAAGAGTGGTGATCCACAGCTGTGAAGAGCAGTTACTTAGGGAAAGTGGGCAATCTGAGAAAGGAGGGGAAAGCGGGGCCAAAGCTGACATTTTTTTATTAGGGCCCATGAGAATTTATTCACGACCCTGCATTGAGAAGATGCTACAGTACAATTAAGGAGTCTCTGAAACGCATCAGCGTGTTTTTACTTTGTTAACTTTTTGGGTCTTTCTGAGCCCACTCTTTGTCCTTATGGATGAAATCTATTAATAGAACACAATAAATATGGATTTTTAACCTAAGATTATCCTGTGGAGGTGAAGCTGGTCATCATTTTCTTGAATTTTCATTGTCCGTGCTCCCAACATTACATGATCTACAGAGGGTGAGCGGATTCCTTCTTATTGATTGTTCTGCATGGAGAAGATTGTTATCTAAGAAAAAAACAAACCTTTTTTTTACCAGTATACAACAACTCTTGTTTTTCTAGCTACTGGATTCATCACTAATTAGAAGGTTTAGATATTTCTTAAAGGGGTTTTACCATGAAGTAAAATTTATGTGGGAAGATTGCAAATTAAATAATAAACATTTTCATCATTCATCATGATTAAAAATTCTGTTCCAATTTTGTTTTAGCTGCTACCCTAGTGATCCATAGAAATGCAAAAAGAAAAAAGCACTAGCTCACCCACATGTAGCTTGGTTGCACGGCTCACAGGAACTCTCCGTGTTTAGCAGATGCAAGATGATAGCCAGCAATCCATTATTATCCATTACGGATTACTGGCTATCATCTTGCATCATTTAGTGATCCATAGTGTACAATTCGTCTCTAGGGGATACAACCATTGACGAGAGCTCCTCAGTCCTGGCTGAAAATGCTCAGACATCACCTCTCCTCTCAGGCACCTACTGTCAGTCTCTTCCCTGTTTAGTAATCACACTCACTCACTGCTGAGCGAGTGTTCAACGCCTGGTGCCCTCCTTCTACTCCTGTCCTTTGTATGCCTTAGTAATTAGTCAAGCAGTGCAAATAAAGAAAAAGAAAAAAAGAAACTTCAACCAGGTATGTGCATTGACAAAAAAGAACTCTACATGTTTAGTTCTTAGAAGGATTTGAACCTAGGATGCCTATGCTTAAAGGCAGAAGTGCGAACCACTCAGCTCCATTTTAGCTCCTCACAGCTCTTTACATAAACAGCTCTTTGTTTGACTAGAGTGAGCTGGTTGTGGGGAAAGGCATGGTGAAGTCAAGCCTGCAGAGTCACATAATATGCAATTTAAACAAATCGTACACACCTCCTTTTGAACACACTGAAAGCTGAATCAGGACAAACCAAGCATGAAATGCCTTTATCTTAAAACCCCTCTAATCTTACTTTCATGTCTTTGGAAAGCATTGCATTGCCTATCGGTCTTAGTGAACCCAATAGAGTGTTTTATCTGCATCTTCTCAATCATCTGCTGCTGTGTAAGGACTGAACACATGAAAAACATTTATGCAAAAATAATGACATTTTTAGTTATATTCTGTGGTTCAAAACTCCCACTCCTTTAGATAAAACCTTATTGTATTACTAGTTTTATGTTTTCAAGACAAACATTGTTTTAGAATGTACAGAAATTCTCCACTATTCTGTATTTTGATTTCAGAACAATTCCATTGATTGACACCAATAGTTGCTATGGATACAGTACCTTTTAAATAAGGTTTTACAGGCAATATATCACAAGCAACGGGTCTGCTACAGATTGCTAATGATTTTAGGTCAGAACTGAACTGATACTGCGCTAAGGGTGAAAAAAGAGACAAGTTACAATGGTACTACTCAAGTTCAGAGGCTATCCGCTCATCTTGGGGCGTTTACAAGAGTTCCCTTTTGCATATTACAACTTTACAATAGTTATAAGAATAATAAAGCGATACAATATTGTATACTGTATCAAAATCATATATTTTTCACCATCTTTCTAGTCCAAAAGTATTCCCCTTTTGCATCAACAGATGTTTGTATTAAAAATAAAGTTGGCTCACCTGGAGAAATAACTAATACATTATCTGGTCTGACTGCTTGTGTTAAGAAAGTAACATTGATTTCTGGTTCTTGTGTGTACTCTTCATAGTCATCAGGATACATCTCACAGTAATTCACAGGATATTTATCACCACTTCAAAATGAGTTAGACATCCATTTGTAACTTGTAAATTCTATTATATTGGTGGTGTAATCAATTTTCTGGTATAGCATAGCTTTATGTACAGCTAGGAGCAGGCTAGTTTTTAAGTCTCTGCTCACTTTACTGAAAATCCTGTGTATTTTAGAGGTGAAAGCAAGACAACAAACCTATTCAGAAGATATCGTAAATCAAACCTTTATTCTATAATGTATTTTCATTAAAAAAGATAGAGATAAATGAGGTAATTTATCAGCAACTATATGCAAAATATTGAAACAGGAACAATAAAACAATTGGCAGTCTTAAATAGCCCAGAGTCTCCCTGAAGAGCTACTGTGTGCTGTGAAAAAGCCAAAATATTTCCCTAGTGTTACAGGGTGACCCTTCAGCTGTTCAGGATCAGAGCATGGTATCCCAAGACCGACAAAATCCTAACAAATATACTATATTAATATTATTATATATATATAATTATTTAATAATATATATTAATAATATATATAATATTAATATATATATATATAAATATATATATATATATATATAATATATATTCTCAAAAAGAGGCAGTAATTATTCAGAAAGAGGTATCCACACAGAGGACAGTAACTCATTACATTCAGTTTGGCTCTGCTTATCTCTTTCAAGATAATATTTTAAAAAATTCTTTGATTCTATAATTCATAGACCACGGCAGTGCAAAAATCTTTAAACATCTTGTGTCTCTGTGCACATAAAATGACTACTGACAAACATTTAAGGCACAGGAGTAAGTGGTTGATTGATATCTCCTCTGCTCTTCTCCATAAGAGGGAGCTCTTTTGGCTTCTGCCACAAGTATCATAAGACGAGATTTTTGTCTGTTACATTGTTGTCTCTTCCCATTCAAGCTCAACATCACCTAAAAAAAGTGATAATAAATAATAACAATTATCATACAGATAACATAATTAAACTAACTTATTCTATTAAAGGCTAAGTAGCTGCTCTATAACCATAAATTCACTGGATTTAGTGAAAATCATACCAAGCCATACGTCACTGTTGATTCCAAATAACCCAATATAAATGCACAGTCAAATAATTAGCTTATATTAATGTAATTAATTTCTACTATTGATTCACATATCAGAAGTTTTACTTGGTAGGAACCAACAAGCCATGAATGCTTCTGATTGTATAGTGCCTTGCACTCCAGTTCTTAGCCAAGATATCTGGTCATTTACAAGAAATCAGCAAATTTTAAAGGGATTTTATAACCACTGAAAAAGTGATTTTATTATTATTTTTGTCATGCAAAATAAATGAACTGATATACTTTATGTTTGAATACAATTTGGATCTCCCTTTGTGAGGGCTCCTAATGTGCACCTCTTACACAACACGACTCTTCCTGTTAGCTCTGTGTCAGGGACATGCTGGATTGTGACTGGCTGTGTGCCTTAATTGACTACAATAGCTAAGCCAGTCATCTAAGCCAGCACATACCATACACACCCCAATACGCCGTGTGAACATACCCTAAGAAAGAATTATAAAAAAAAGTTATGGCTCTGGGAAGGCGAGGAGGAAAAAACAAATGTGAAAAACTAGGCTTGGTCGTTAAGGAGTTAAAGTTCAATGCATTAATTTTTTTCACATGACATGAAGAATTGATCACTTTTTAGTGGTTGAACAATGTCGTCATCAAGATTTAAGTGTGTGTGCGCACCAACGTTTTACTACAGTGAATAAGGACACTGATAGCATTTGCTTAGTGATTTTATAGTGATCTATCGAGGGTCTGAATTATAGAACTCACCAATGAAAACATCTAGCATGTGTCCTTGAGGGACATTTTTAGAATGTGAATGTACAGTGTTGAGTAAATGTAAAATGTGAAGACCTATACTATTAAAACAGGAAATCAAACGAGAACCAACATATAAAATGTTTAACATATTTGCTTTTTATACACTGCATATTGATAAAGCTGAATGTAGCCACTTGATACAATATACAGTTGAAATAAAAAGTAAGGGCCTGTTTACACGGCAAAGGACAAATACCGGTCGGTTTATTCGACCGGTATTTGTCCGGTTTGTGTGCCGTGCACACGGCCACCGGGGGACGGCTTTTCTCCGCGATGAGCGAAGAAAAGCCGTCCCCCTTCCCACTGACATGCACATATTACGTCCAAAAACCAGACGGAAGAATGAACATGCACAATGTTTTGTGGGCAGAAAACCCGTGCAGTGGGGACTGCTGCACGGATTTTCCATAGAAACCCGTTGTGCTTGTTTGCAGCCTGTATTTCAGACAAGCTGCAAAACCGCAAACCGTCTGAAAAACCGTCCGCAAACCCGTTCCATGGGGACATGTCCTAAGTGAACCAACTGAACCCTTTAGAATTACCTGATTACTGATAAAATGTGGTCTACTTGTTATTTAAAACACAATTATAGACAGACACAATATAACTAAACTAATACATTGTTTAAGGGGTTGTCTCACTTCATCAATTCATCTCAGTCTTGTTTTCTCTGTTCCATTTTTTTGAATTCAGGGGCATGTTTACTGGCTACTACTGGCCTGCAGTGACGAACTGCTAAGAACACCAGGTCTGTAGCTATAGTGACCAGTACTGGCAGAACAGGTCTGTACCTATAGTGACCTGAGGAGCTGATGCAGCTCATACAAGAGTGGATATCTAGGAATAGGTAGAACACTGTTAATGTGACTCATATTACAAAGTGACTTGTTTTTGCAAGATCTTTAATATATAAAGCAATCCTTGTAGTGAGAAAACCCCTTCAATATCTTTTATTGAGCACAAACTCCACAGGGCACGGAAAAAGTAATATACATTCTTAAATTTAATAACCAGTAGATCCTACTTAGAAGCAATCATGGTTTCCTATAGTTACATAGTTACATAGTTTGTAAGGCTGATAAAGGACAGGCGTCCATCCAGTTCAGCATGTTGCCCTATGGTGTTGATCCAGAGGAAGGCAAAGCCCCCATGAGGTAGAAGCCAATTGTCCTCATTTTAGAGAAAAAAATTTCTTCCTGACTCTAATCTGGAAATCAGAATAAATCTCTGGATCAGCGCCACTTCTACAGAATCCTAATTACTAAAACTTGTTATATTATTGCACTCTAGAAATGTATTCAGACCTTTTTTGAACTCTGCTAGTGATTTCACCATGAAAGGTTCCTCTGTCAGAGAGTTCTAGAGTCTCACTGCTCTTACAATAAAGAATCCCTTTCTATTTTTATGCTTTGAAAATTTTTCATATTCACAGCCTAATACAAAAAAAATTGTGAAAGACCTGTGGGGTCAATATACTCATTACACACCTGGATATATTCCTTAAGGAGTGTAGTTTCTAATTTGGGGTATTTTTAGAGGTGTATATTAAGTTTTAGCATCTTAGGGTGCCTGCAAACCTGTAATGGCGCCCAAATAAAATTGTAATGAAAATGAGACCCCAAAGTCACATAGGTGCTCCTCCTACTCTGAGGCTTGTGATTGATCCAAATTGCGTAATAGGGCAACATATGGGATGTCTATAAAAATGGTGGAATTGGTGGCATCAATGTTGAGTTGCATTTCCCTGGTCACATCTATCGTGTTCCAGTTAATAACGGATAAATATTGAAAATCTGCAAAAAAAGTGACATTTTGAAATTTCATCTCCACTTTGCTTTAATTTCTGTGAAACACCTAATGGGTTACAAAACTTCATAAATAATATTTTGAATACATTAAGGGTGTAGTTTCTTAGATGGAGTCACTTATGGGGGTATCTAATATACAGGCCCCTCAAAGCCACATCAGAACTGGACTGGTCCCTAAAACATCAATGTTGCAAATTTTCTTGTAAATGTGAAAAATTGCTACTAAATTTCTAAGCCCCCTAATGTTGGGAAAAATAAAGAAAAAGTTTAAAAAATGATGCCAACCTACAGTAGACATACAGTAGACCCTAGTTATAAACCATTTTGTGTGGAATAACCATCTTACACGCAGACATTTTGAACTTTGAAAATGGCAAATGTTGATGATATTTTTCTCAAATTAGCAAGTATTGTATGGACTAAGCTTTCTTATTAAAGTAAAGCACAATGTGTCACGAGAAAATCTCTGAATCACATGGATAGTTGAAAGTGTCAAAAACTTATTCACACATAAAGTTACACGTCAGATTTGAAAATGGGGCTCTGTCAGGGAGACCAAAACTGGCTGCAGCGGCAAGTAGTTAATACACCCCATTATCCTATTTGCCTTGGCAGCTGCTGCTTGACACTGGCTGCTACAATTACATTTACTGTCCACTAAGAGTCCCAAGTCCTTCTCCATGTCCCTTTTTCACAGACTTTCCATTTCCATTTATCAAGTAATCATGGAATGGATTTTATCTTCCCATGTGCATAACCTTGCACCTCATCTGCCACTTCTCTGCCCAAAACCCATCTTATCCCTTTGAAATAGAACCTTATCCTCTGTTGTGTTCCTTACTTTACACAGTTTAGCATCATCAGCAAATAATGATATTCTACTGCATATTCCTTCTGTACGATCATTAATAAATATATCAAAGAGAATAGGACCCAATACTAACCCCTGTGGTGCCCCACTAGTAACAGGGATCCAGCCCTAGTATGTAACATTAATTGCCACCCTTTGTTTTCCATCACTGAGCCAGTTACTTACTTACTTGAAAGTAAGATTTGCAAATGTGTTTCAGTTCCTCAATACTTCTGCAATGCATTATGTGCATAGCCTTCTTTAGGTCATACCACAGTAACCCAATAGGGTTAAAGGGGTTTTGCCAGGACAAGAGTTACTTACCTCCTTATCAGCACAAAGTAGAATATAAACAAATCATGCTGAGTCATGAAGGCTGCAGGGGAGAGAGGGGGGGGGTGAGCAGAGTGCGAGGACGAAGGGAGCGTCTCAAAACTAGACTCCAATAATAACTTTACAATAGTCGATTCTCTATACAGCAAGACACACGCTCATACACTGCACTTTCTTCCCACCCCCTTGAAGCTCATTCATTTTCCCTGTCATCAGATAAGAAGTGTTTCACGCAAGTGTGGCCTGTCAGCTCCTCTCGTCGTGTCTAATGCAAGCTTTCAGGTAACTCAGGGGGATTGAGAAATGCTGTAGCTCTCAGAGGCTTCAGTTTTTGTAATCACATATATTTAGAAAAGTGATTCAATACCCATTTTGGAGGATCCCACGTCAACATTACAATTGTGGCGAAACCCCTTTAAGCTCAGGAATCAGCTTAAAGGGGTTTTGCCACAATCTAATGTTGACGTGGGATCCTCCAAAATGGGTATTTAATCACTTTTCTAAATATATGTGATTACAAAAATTGCAGCCTGAGAGAGCTACAGGCTGCCTTACCTACCCTTAGTTACTTAAAAGCTTGCATTAGATACGACCAGGCAGAGTGACAGGAACTGAACTGGCCGGGCTTGCACAGAGCACACTTCTTATCTGATGAGAGGGAACATGAAGGAGCTTTCAAGGGGCTGTGGAGAAATATGTTGTCTTTAGTATACAGAATCCACTTGTTGTAGTGTGATTATTTGAGTAGATCCCTGCTTTATCTGATGATAGGGAACATGAAGAAACTTTCAAGTGGCTGTGGATTAAGGTGTTGTCTTTTGTATACATAATCCACTAGTTGTAGTGTGATTATTTGAGTGAACATTGCACATGCATGGCTCTGTGCTCTGACCTGCTCTCTCTCTCTCAGCTCAGTGTGCTTTGTTTACTTTGGATTCTTAGCAGATAAGGCACTTCTTGGCAACTCCCCTTTAAGGTCAGAGACCTTTGCCTTTATATGAAGTGTTTTGATATATCTTTAATTTTATTTTCCTATAAATAATTGTACTACATCCATACCCTGTAGAAACAAAGCAGCCAGAAACCACTTGTTTTCTCGACCCATTCTTCACAGTTGGGATCAGCTTTTGGGGCCACATGTATGAAACGGTTTTGGTCTAAAACTCCCTTTTTTCCCCATAGAAACAGTTTACATGTGGCCCTTGGTGTTGGTGTACAGTGTTCTTTTCCCTCTGGAGTGGTGCATTTATGCTACAAAAAACTTTTGTCTCGTCTGTCTACAGAACATTTGTCATCAAACATTTTGGAACATTCAAATGATCATGGGCAAGCTTGAGACAGGTTTCTTGTTTTTGCTTTAAAGAAGCTTCGTATGTGGATCCCATTCATGAAGACCATTCTTGCAAAGTGTTTTTCTAACAGTGGACAAATGAACAGAGGTTCTTGCAGATTGAAACAGTCTTTGACATGTTTTTTGTTGTTACTCCAGTGTTCTTACTTGTTATTTTTAGGATTACCTGTTGTGCTGTTGGAAGGATATTAAAAGGATATCCACTCCAAAGGAGAGTAGCAACAGATCTAAATATTCTTTGTTTAAAGAAAAAACAGCGCTGGCTTAATAGATAATGCTTTTGTGGCATCACATAATAATTTTTATGCAGTCCTCTGTAACTTGTTTGTATTTAGGCATGGCTCACAATATCCAGTCTTCCTTAAGAGAACAAATTTGTCAGTAGCCAGGCTTTGTGTAACTTTACTAAATGGAAAAAGCACCCGTGGGCCTTTACTGAATGGGAAAGACACTTGGGAAATCCATACTTCCAATCTCCTATCTTTTGGAGAATTCATTAACGCTTATTTTATCTTCCTGCACTGTAGATATTTACTAAATGTGCTTATTAAAAGATACAAATGGAATATTGCTTGTGTGTTATACGCCACAATTCTAGACAAACACAATTTAACACAGAACACATTTTATTAGCCTTTAGTGCCCAAATTCATATTCATACCTCATATACAAATCATGAATAATTATGATATATTTATATAATATAAAACATAATATATATAATTAATAATATATATATATATATATATATATATATATATATATATACACACACACACATATATATATATAATTTATATAGATATAGAGTTATATAGATATAGAGTCTATCTTAAATGAAATTGTAATATTGATAGGCATATGCTCTCTGGTGAAAATCCATGTTTCATTGCAGAAGGCCAAGTGAAAAAAGTGCACTGTATCTGCTTACCCTCCATGGCATCCAAAGAGTCCATTTTCTGAAGAGCAGAGTAATTTACAAAACAGATGGCCTGGTTACTGCCTTTGGTTGCTAAAAGATCCACAACACACTGATGTAAAAATATATACTGTGCCTGATGGGGGAAGAAAGACAGGAATAACCAACATAGCCTTGCTCCAGTTATTTTTCTAGTCAAATCCAGAAGCATCGATCTTTATATATTTACATAAAGCATAATGTATCAGTTCCCTAATAATGACATAAAAAGTCTTTAAGGGAATGAGCATGCAAATTAACTCTACTACAAAAGACAAAACTAACTTTTGTGCCTCCTATTACCTACCTATAAATAACTTCCCTATACAGCACGTCATTGTCCATCCCACTAATGTCCAAAAGGCTCCTTTGCCGAGGCTCCCCATGTCACCCATTGGTATGTATTTACACAGCTATAGTGATGGCGCAGTAACACAAAATGTGTTAACTGCACCCTGTAACAGTGACATGTCAACATGATGTGTCTATGATATCATTTTAATAATCTGTTACATGCAGTTTGATATCTTACATATTTGTTACAGCAATAGGGAAAAATTATATATTTCCACTTTGCATTATCTACTCCTTTGGATTGATATCAGAATTATTTATTATAATTTTGTAGTTTGTAGCAGAAGCTACATCCATGTCTCCCCTGCCCTTGAACATCTATAAACCACAGGCTTGACTCAATAAGATATTACTACCAAATGCTTGTGCTATGGTTAGATATCTAAAAGGGAATTTTAATGGAATGTTTCTTTACAACGGCAATAGTGGGTCTTACTTATTAAACTATTTAATAAAAAATGGAACTTGCTGTCCACAGCAACATATCAGAGCATATCCTAAACTACAATGGAAATAATGATAGCTGCACTTTGATCCATTCTAGTGAACAATGGGACCAGTTTACAGGCTCTAGTATTTTAAAATGAAATGTAGTGATGGTTTCATTTGTGTCTCATGATATTATCACCTACAGAAATGACGTGCATCCTTGCCTGTCAAATTTGGTCTGCTTGCATGTGCAAGCAAAGAAAATAAAACAGTAAACAAGTAATAATTCACATCTTTGTAACTTACCAGGTTTTGCACCATACACATTCGTTCGCTTCTTAGCTCTGCTACAAGACCATAAATGTCCACAAAGTCATGGTGGTTAATGTGTTGGATTAAATGATCCATTGCAACATAAACTCCTGATCTTCCAACTCCTGCACTGAAATATATATGTGTGGGTATTGTTAACTGCAATACAAACTTTAAATTGACAATTAAATATTGTTAACAGGTTAGTTTAAAGAAGCCTGAAAGCATGCCAGATACATTTGCTGCAACCCACTGCTGCATTTTAGTAGAAAAAAGCTCAAAGGGTTCTCGCTGCAACGATTAGCTTTCAAAATGTAGGGAACTCTAAATGAAGACGTTTTCCAAATATATTGCGTTGTTCATCTTTTCTTGTTAAGGAGCTACAAATAATTTTATCACATTCTGTGCTCTCTTTGGTTTCCCAAGTGACCGTCCTGGGTACTTCTCTCCCCCTGCTGTTTGTTCTATCAGATAGCAGGGAGTGACACAGTTCCTGGCCCACAGCATGAAAGCTTGTGTGTTATCTGATCTTTTAGACAAAAGACTAATTACTGTTTACATTAGCTGAGAAGCTTCTCCAGACCTCAGAGAAGGTAATTTAGCTAATCTAGACTGATAAACATAATAAACAGAGAAGTCTGAATACACTGAGCTCATATGCTCATTACAGACAGTTTCATCAAGAAGTGACAGAGCAAAGCAGCATTATTTCGTTAATGCATCCTATGAAACTTTGAGATGAGACAACCCCTTTAAGCCATTGTACAATTCCCTATCAACAACCACTGTAAAATTATTTGTTTAATATTGCTTGAACTGGTTCTCTATGTATTCATAGACGTACTAATATGATGCTTTATAAACTGGGGCTAGGAGATACACTTGGGTAATTTTGTTAATCGAAGTTTTAAGGCACAAACATGCTGCAGTCGTCTGGTGTGTATATTCTTACATTGGTTGAGGATGAGCTTTTGTTTCAGTTGCAGGTGGTTGCTGCTCTTTTTGGCCTACAGTGGCTTCAGTCAAAGTTGTATTAACTTCTGTAGGGGCTTAGATAGGCGTCTCATGACTCACATTGGCTTTAGTCTAATCCGGATAGACTTTTCAGGAGCTTGGAGAGGCATCCCTTGGCTCACAGTGACTTCAGTCCTTGTTAGATGGACATCTGCAGGGGACTGGAAAGGCAGGTGATAAGGCCTCATCTCCAGGTTGCTGGAGTCTAGGCCTCTGGTGCGCCTTAGCCCTGATGTGGCCTTAACCCTAGCACTGCTTACAGAGCTTCTTTAGGAACCCTCCTTCCAGCCCTTGGGTAGGGACATATCTTTCCATTGTACCTTGAACAGGGAATTCCAGAACTCTCTTGTCTCTTTACAGCACGGTGTGGCTATATGAGATAATCTAGGACACCTCTATAGTATTTTAACAAACCCAGATGTTTCCCATTTTTATTTTTTTTAAATGGATCCTGATCTCGGCTACTCATTTTATAGACATTCTTCACTTTTACCTTACCCTCGCATAGTAATAGATTCATCTGTCCCTCTTATGTTTGTTGTACATACATAGAAAATAATACACATAGTTAAACAATGTTGAGTTCCTGGATTAAAAGTTAATCAAAGGAGTCTTTCATTAATTGCTTTGTTTACTTTGTATCTTTACTTATGGTACCTGACCCATGACCTCACCCTATGACTTTGTTCCTCCTTCCTCTTTTATTCTGTATGTAAAACCCCAATATTTGTTGTAACTATATTACACTTAAAAAAAGAATTGGTTCAGTGCCAAAATATGCAGCATTTACTTTTAATTGGTCATGTGATTTTACTATTTGTCAAGCTATTTTTGTCATTTTTTTTATTTGAAGTGTTTTTCCTCTCAAACAAGCAGCAGTGTCTATTTAGAGAACCTACATTTATACTCCTTTGAAGACACTGGGTGACATGTATGATCTAGGCGCAAAGAGGCCAGTTCTAAATAAGCTTTAAAGCAGTGTAGGGTGCACCAGAATGTATGGACCTGTTCTACTGCAGGTCATAGATTTGGCGCTTTCTAGTTCCAATATGACAATTCAGGTAGGCCACTTTTAACTTGGCCTGGCTGTTCCTGCAGTAATCTGCTTAGATTTGCCGTCCTCCAGTCATAAATGTGTAGAATCATACGGTTGTGGTGCAATGCCTCCATAATGCCCCCACATATTAGGCGCATTACAAAGTGCTGCGGGCACTGCAAAATGCGCCTAATTTTGGAGTGCGCCTGCTCATACATCTATAGACCAGGTCTGTGCCAGTTTTTGGGCTGAAGGGACCAGAATACTGACGCAGCCCCGTAAATACATGTCACCTATTATCTCTAATGAAGAGTTAGATGCTGTTTACTTTTGGAACACGCAGCTGATAGTACCGTGGAGTCTGTAAGACTCAACATATCTGCAGTTGAGGTGTACAAAACAAGATAGCACACCATAGCCAGGTCAGCATCATCCTTGTCTGTGAGTCTGAATGTTTGACTTATTGAGGGTTCAAGCCAATGTGTAACTAGTGGTGGGGGTCCTTAAAGGAACAATATGGTTTTACATGTTGGGGGTAGTTAATAAGACTTTGGATTCCTTAGGAAAAGGTTTAATGCATTTGACTACAATCTGCACCTTGTGGGATGAGAGATCTTAAATACAACACAAGTTCATATAGTTTGTGCCTTCAAGCTGACAGCATAGGGTTGGAATTAAAAAGATAATACAGGCAAATTAATGCCAGATTTTGCAGACTCAAGAACCTACAACCTGCAATTTAGATAAGAAACACATTTAATAAAATGGCTGCTGTGGCCAATTTAGTCCAGTGTGTCATTACTCATAACTTATGGAGCGAGCTCTAAATACTCCCATCATGTACTGCTGGTTACTGATGCACTACTTTTATTGCTATTTACCAATAGTAAATTTACTGAAAAGAAATCAAGTACCTCTAAAAGTCAAAGCCAATGATTATATGTCACTTAGCAAACCATGTGTTCATTACATTACACCACTGACCTAATGTACAATAAAAGGTGACCTTTGCACAGTGTTACTATACCAGTTAATAACTCAGTACTGGCTTAGCCCTATAAATAGTTTTTTCCAAGCAATAAAATCAAGCCTCAATATTTTAAAATTTATGATTGGTACCTGCAGTGTACAATTGTTGGTGTATTTTCATGTGGTCTGCTTGTTCGAACCATTTTTACAAAATGAATTAAGGCTGTAGTGTTTTCTGGGACTCCATGTTCTGGCCAAGAAGTAAAATTACATTGACGTACCATCATATAGTCACCATGCTGTAGTAAAAAAAAATTCGTTTGAGAAATATCATAATAAGATTTTCTTAAGCTAAAATGTATTAATAATTAGTGCTAGTTACCTGGCTTTGCAGGCTTAGTCAGTTCTCTGTCACAGAAACAACCCTGAACACAACCCTCATTTTTAATACTATGATTTTGAAATTACTGCTTCTGCACTAACTGTAGGCCATTGCTAGGGAAACCCTATGACCTCATTAATGATGTCCCTTAGACACATGCAAAAAAGATGCAATCTGCATGTTTGTATATACGGATCATTGATAACAGTGATCTTTTGGGCTGTTATTGTTAGATCCGTTACCAGCAGGGCCGCCTTAAAGCCAGTACAGGGGGTACTGCTATACGGGGCCCGGTGAAACAAGGGGGCCCACTGCAAGAAGGCCCTCTTGTTTCCAAACTTGTCGAGCCTGGACTCGGGCCCCGCGGCACGGCTGACTGTCCGCCGGGGCCCGTGCGGCTCAGCGTGTGAGGAGGGGGGGGACCGCGCTCCGAGCACAGGACTCTTTACATTACTATAGCTGCAGCAGCTGTGTCTCTGACTTACTTCCAGTTCTCCTGCATCTCCTGTGATCGAAGTTGGCCCCTCCTCTCTCTGCCTGTGGGTGGGGCTTCAGTGACTCCTTATGGCAGAGAGAGGAGGGGCTGACTCTGATCACAGGAGATAAAGGAGAACTGAAAGTAACTCAGAGATGCAGCTGCTGCAGATATAGTAATGTAAAGGGTCCTGTGATCAGAGCGCGACCCCTGTCCTCACACGCTGAGATAATGTGGGGCCCCACTGAAGCCCCAGGGGTTACCCTAAAGCCCCCTCTCTGCCCCAGCGACCCTCTCCTCCCAGGCCCCAGCTATGTGGGGCCCCTCTTAAGGCCCCAGCACCCCCTCCCAGGCCCCAGCTATGTGGGGCCCCTCTTAAAGCCCCAGCACCCTCCTCCCAGGCCCCAGCCATGTGGGGCCCCTCTCAAGGCCCCAGCACACCCCTCCCAGGCTCCAGCTATGTGGGGCCCCTGTCAAAGCCCCAGTGCCCCCCCAGGCCCCAGGTATCTGGGGCCCATCTTATGGCCCCAGTGCCCCCCTCAGGCCCGAGCTCTGTGGGGCCCTTCTGAAGTCCCCCCATTCAAGACCCCAGTGCCCCCCCCCTCGGCCCAAACTGTGGGGTGGGGTGGGTGGGGGCCGGCCGAGGGGGTTGGTGGGGCGGGGTTGACCGGGGGGGGGAGGCCCAGAAGCTTCAGCTGTATGGGGTCTTGAAATTTCTGATGGCGGCCCTGGTTACCAGCAGTCTGTATATGAGGAGAGCATGAAACAAATAGATCATGTGTAACAGATAATAGTTAAAAGATAATTAATATAGCAAAAAATATACACTACTCACAAAAAGTTGGGGATATTTTGCTTTTGGTCGAAATTTTAGGATGATTTTTTTTTTTAAATGAACTAACTAATACCATATCTTAACTTCAGAATGCACATGCCCAACTGTTCAATTTGCTGATCTCTATCAAGGAGCTTAATGGCACAATTCCCAACAGGTGCTTGATCCTGTAATTGCCCAATAAATTTAAAGGATCAATTTGAATTGGGATTTAAACAATCCTCCTCATCATGCTGTTCACATTTTGACATTATGAGACCAAGACTACACCTTTCAATTGAAGTGGAATGCTATAAATCTCTAATTGGTGGGGATCTGAGCAAGATCATGATGTTGGTGGCCATTTATTCCTTATTATAGTCTGTATACGAAAGAGGACTGTTGAAACAGTTGACTGTTGAAGTTGATGAGTTGGAAATGTATGTAAGAATTTATTCACACAAGATGTGGCCAAATCTCAAACTAATTTAAAAACCTAGTTCCAAACAAGATTTCTAATTTCAAAATGCCATAATGTCATATATGATATTATTAACTAACAATCTTGGTACGCTGAAATTATGGTTGTTGGGGAAAGAAAATATGGCCTATTGATGGTGGAGCGGAAGGATGGAAGTATTTAACTGCTCTACTATTAATCATAAATTATAAAGCAATGAACTTAATTACCCGTTCAACTTTTAAGTCTCGAATTGTCCAGTCAATTTGGACATCTTCTACCACTTTGGTGATTACAATATCTCCAAAAACTGTAACTGGCTTGTTGTCCTCTGGCCAATATTGATGACATCTAATCTGTAAAACATATGCATTTGTTAATATGAGTTAGTGAATATAGTCTGTCCATAATAATCCCAGTTAACTTACCCTTCCTTTCTCGAAGCACTGGGTGAGCATAACTATGGTCTTTGCTCTTGTTTCCCATACCATTCTCCAGAAGTCACCCACAGTTCCAGCCAATGGTCCTTGCGTCGCAATAAACTCATTGGGACAAATATAACCCTAAAATGACAAAAAGCAAGTACTATCAGAACTCTCTTGTTGCTATGTACTGTAACAGAAAGCCAATCAAACTCTTTGGGCCACATGTATGAAACGGTTTTGGTCTAAAACTCACTGTTTTCCCCAGAGAAACCTATGGGGAAAAAAGTGAGTTTTAGACCAAAAACGTTTCATACATGTGGCCCTTAGATTTTTTCGGTTCTCTGTATGGGACATATCATTACTTCCCTGCTTTTTATAAAATGCCTATGTTTATGAAACTAGTTTTTGTTGCAAGTTCAAGGTACTGTAGCCCATATTTTATTTACAACAATGTAACATGTTATGCTGCAGTAAATCCTTATAAATACATACCACTATTTGTATGAGAAAAAAACAAAAGAGAAAATTAGATTACCATACAACCTTATCCTATATTATTTCACATTTTATTTCTAGTTTACAGCACTTCTAAATAAGTGTTATTTCTACAGATATATTTAAAGTGTATTGGGATGCAAAGAGTAAGGACAGTTACAGATGAGAAAGAAAAATTCCTGAATGTGAATGGAAAGGTAGTTGTAAGGTAGTAAGAGGCACAATGTTTACAAAGGCGGAGGAATGCTTTAAGTGACTTTCAGGGGAAGAACTACCGCCATAGCAGCCATAGCAAATGCTATGGGGCCCGCTTCCCCATAGGGCCTGGCACATCCTACCGTGCAAATTCTGGGCCCTCTGTCCCAAGAGTTCAGAGGTAGTGGCTGCGTGGCCTTAGCCGAGCCTTAGTAGAGGGTGTCACCCCCTAGTGATGATGTGGGCGCCGCGATGATGTCATGTCATTGCACCACCCACACAGGGATTCACAGGGAGAAGACGGTCTGCCACTCATGGCGTCAGGGGAATAAGAGACAGGTGAGTTCATTATTTTATTTTAATTTTTTAACAAATGGGGCCTACCTACCAGGGGTCAACATAAAGTTTACCTACCAGGGCCCACCTATTGCATGCCTACAAGAGGCCCAACTATAGCTTACCTATCTACCAGAGGACCACTTATAGTCCACCTACCTGCCAGGTGCCCACCTACAGCCTACCTTCAAGGGGCCCAACTATTGCCTACCTACCTTCCTATCAGGGGCCCACTTATAGTCTACCTACCTGCCAAGGGTACACCTATAGCCTATCTACCTCCCTGCCCGGGGGCCAACCTATAGCCTACCTACTTACCAGGGGCCCACCTATAGTCTACCTACCTACCTTCCAGGGGTCCACCTAAAGCCTACCTATCAGTAGTCCACCTATGGCCTACCTACCTAGCAGGGGTCAACCTACAGCCTACCTACCAACCAAGGCCCCATCTATAGTCTACCTAGCTAGCAACCTGGGACTAACCTACAGCGTGCCTAGCTACCTGGGGCCCACCTACAGCGTACCTACCCAGCTACCAACATGCAACCCACCTACAGCCTAACTATCTACCCCCATGGGGCAGGTGAGTTCTTTTTTTTTCTTTTTTTCACTAATGGGGCCTACAAACCAGGGGTCCACCTATTGCCTACCTAACTACCAGGGGTACAACTATAGCATACCTAACATGGGCCTACCTATAGCATAGCTACCAGGGGCCCACCTATAGCCTACCTACCGAGGGCCCTCCTAAAGCCGACCTACCTACCAGGGGATCACCTAGAGCCTACCTACCTAACGGGGGACCACATAAAGCCTACCTACCAGCGACCCACTTATAGCCTACCTACCTGCCAGGGGTCCACCTACAGCCTACCTACCTACCTAGGGCCCACCTACAGTCTACCTTGCTACCTTAGGCCCACCTACAGTCTAGCTACCTGGGACCCACATAGAGCGTACCTAGCTAACTAGGGCTTACCTAATTAACTGGGGCCTATCTACCTGGGGCCTTCCTATCTACCTATCTGGGGCCTAACTACTGCTTGCCAAGGGTCAATATTCCTACCTACCTATCTGTAGCCTATCTACCTAACTGGGACCTATCTACTTACCTATGGCCTACCTACCTGGGGCCTATATACTGTCTAATTACCTGAGACCTAACTGCTGCCTACCTAACCTGCCTACCATCCTACCTACCTAAGGCCTTCTAACCTACCTAGGGCCTACCAACCTATCTAACGGGGGTCATATCTGTAGCACAGTCTCCAGTGGGTTAATCCTCTGTTCATCCCCACCCTTCTGGGAGACTGTGTCTCTAAGCTATGGACTATACCTACAGAGGTGGGGGACAGTGAGGGAGGTGCTGAAAAAGTGAGGATTCTAAGATATTTGTGTCCAACTGTGAAGGGACAAGTGGTGGCCGGGAGAAGTCATCATTGGGGTCTGGACCAGATGCAGAAGAAAAGGCAAAGTGAACGACTCATCAGAGAAACATTACCTGTGAGACACAAGATGTAACTGCACTGTAACCACTGATATGTCTGTGTACAACTGGTATCTACCGCTATGTGGCATTAATATTGGTCTTTGTCTCTGATCTTTACTCAGTAATAGTGTAGGGGCATTACTCAGTCACTATGTGGTGGTAATTTGTGGTCATGTTCTGGCGGTATAATTGGGTCCTTATGTAGTGGTGTTATTGGTTTTGTTGGTCTTAGTAAAGTGGGATTTGTATGGTAGCAGTATGATGATGATATATAGGGTGAGGTATTTGCTCTTTGTATTATCTAGTAATTGCATGATATTATTAACAGGCAGGAGAGGTCAGGGGGAGGAGGCAGCCCATCCAAAAGTTTGCTATGGGGCTCAGGCTTCTCTAGTTTTGCCCCATTGACATTATAACCGTCTCTGATGAGGTAAGTTCGCTTGAGCATATTCCTAACAACATGAGCAGTTTAAGATACATTTTATAGATGGGAATGGGAGGCAATGCTTATGGAGGAATACAGGTATAACTCAATATAGAGAGCTGTAGAGAGCTAGAGTTTTATACTGTCCATGTGCATACCATATATACTCAAGTATAAGCCGAGTTTTTCAGCACAAAAAATGTGCTGAAAAATCCGACCTCAGCTTACACTCGAGTCCCTGTCGGCGCTCGTGCGCTGCGATGGCCCGTGAGCCGACAGGGACGCTTCAGTTATATGCGACTCCTCAGGTAGCGCATATAACTGAATGCCGAGTACCTGACAGCGTCCGGGCACTGCGGTGGCCCGTGCGCTGTCAGCTATCTGTTCCCCTGTATGTGACTCCTCCGGAGCGCATACAAGTGAAGAGATACCACTGCGGAGCAGAGAGCGAGCGCTCCCTGCTCCGCAGTGGACTCTGGGCGGCCGCAAACTCGCGGCCATCCGGAGTTTCCGGCACAGGCAGTGTGTGTCATCACGCTGCGTGCGCGGCCTGATGACATCACCCGCCTGTGCCGAGAAGACGGAGGAGAGCGCCCGGGAGGCGGAGCAGCGGGGATCGAGGTAAGTGGTTGTTTTTTGTTTTAAAACCCTGCATATACCTGCCTGTAGCCTGCCTATGGGGACCTATACCTGCCTATAGCCTGCCTAGGGGGACCTATACCTGCCTATATCCTGCCTATACCTGCATATAGCGTGCCTAGGGGACCTATACCTGCCTATAGCCTGCCTAGGGGGACCAATACCTGCCTATACCCTGCCTATGAGGACCTATACCTGCCTATAGCCTGCCTAGGGTGACCTATGCCTGCCTATACCTGCCTATAGCCTGCCTAGGGGACCTATACCTGCCTATAGACTACCTAGTGTGAACAATACCTGGCTATATCCTGCCTATGAGGACCTATACCTGCCTATAGCCTACCTAGGGAGACCTATACCTGCCTATACCTGCCTATAGCCTGCCTAGGGTGACCTATACCTGCCTATAGCCTGCCTAGGGGGACCTATAGTAGATTCACTGAAGTTTAATCCAGCACGACCCAGGTAATGTAAAACCATGCAAAAATTTATTGTAAACTTTCTTTAAAAATATAACATGAAAAAAGGCACATTGTCAGCAGTGGGGAGTGTGCCTGAGTGACACCAGGAGTGATACGCTGACGCGTTTCGGGCTCAACACATAACGCCCTTACTCATAGCGAAATGAGTAATGAGTAAGGGCATTATGTGTTGAGCCCGAAATGCGTTAGCGTATCACTTCTGGTGTCACTCAGGCATACTCCCCACTGCTGACAAAGTGCCTTTTTTCATGTTATATTTTTAAAGAAAGTTAACAATAAATGTTTGCATAGTTTTACATTACTGGGTCGGTGGGTTTAAAATTCAGTGAATCTACTATACTACTGCAAGCTTGAGCAGATGTCCGAGCACTCAGCACAGAGGAAAAGAGCTGTCTTCATCCGACACTAGGGGGGCCTATACCTGCCTATACCCTGCCTATGAGGACCTATACCTGCCTATAACGACCTATACCTGCCTATAACCTGCCTATGGGGGCAATTACCTGCCTATAGCCTGCCTAGGGGGACATATAGCTGTCTATACCAGCCTATGGGGGACATTAAACTGCTTATACATGCCTATAACCTGCCTATGGGGGACATTAAACTTCCTAAACCTGCCTATATCTGCCTATAGGGGACATTAAACTGCCTATACCTGCCTATATCTGCCTATGGGGTACATTAAACTGCCTATACCTGCCTATGGGGGACTTTAAACTGTCTATACCCGCCTATATCTGCCTATGGGGACATTAAACTGCCTATGTAATTTTATTGGTATCTATTTTTATTTTTAAAATTCACCAGTAGTCACTGCATTTTCCCACACTAGGTTTATACTCGAGTCAATAAGCTTTCCCTGTTTTTATGGAAAAAGTAGGTGCCTCGGCTTATACTTGGGTCGGCTTATACTCGAGTATATATGGTAATTTAAAAGCCATCTTTTATTTTTTTTTATTAATATATAGACGTATGAAGCTTAGTGGTTAGCATTCACGTTACACCACTGGAGTCCTTTCACTTACGGATTGTTCTTTAGTTTAATTTGTATGTAAATTGAAATAGGTAAATTTTTTAAGTGGTTTTATTTTTTTATTTTTGGATAGTATAGGGAATGGTTAACATTCCTATTGTGTTTGTTTTGCTGTCTGCGCCCCTGTGCAGATTTCACCTAATTTTTTATCCCACAAGAAAATAATATAGGTACAGAACATCTTGGTTATGTCAGTGGGGTGCTCATTGGGAGGACAAGGGTTTAGCTAATCCACAGTACACCTCGTCTAGAATTTATGACATGTATATAATTTATTTTCAGCAAACCTGCAGATTAACAGGTATAGTAACTCTCCAAGGTGCATCTATCAAGTGAGATGCAAATGCAATGTTGGAAGTCCAGATATACGTAAGACATTTTGGCTTGGGTTTGCCTTCTTTTAGTCACCTCTGGAGAGTCTGGTGGCACATGTGCAAGCAGCTGCAGTGTATAGCATGCAATGCTGCTAAAGGAGTGTGAGAGAGCCAGGTAGTCAGGGGCTAAAGTAAATGGGCAGTGACACTGGTCTGATGACAACTCTGAGTCACGTCCTATAGCAGCCTTCATTCTTGAAGAGATTTTACCATGATGTAAAATACCTTACACTGGCCGCTCGCAGCTAGCTGTGAGCCGGCCATGCATGTGAATGAAGAGGGCGGCACGTGCGGCTGTCCTCCTTAATCACTTCTATGGGAGTTTACTTCTATATTTGGAAGCTAGCTGCAAGCTTCGAGCTGAGAGCTTTGGTAGCTAGCTGCGAGTATTCAGTGTAGGCAATTTTACATCATGATAAAACCCCTTTAAGTAGGAGTCGTATGTAAGCCATATGTTTGTAACTTAGGGACTGCCTGTATACTGTGCATGTTGCTGTGATAAATTTGGTCCTTCATCTATCTTTACTTTGACACTACGATTAAGGCGTCCCGCCAAAACGCGTCAGTGTTGTTTGCTTCATGCTTACGAGTGGATCATGTAAGGATTGCTATGTGTTTTCTATTTCCATTTTTGGAATTTTTAAATATGGAGAAATAAAGACTTTTAATTTAAAAAAATATATTTTTCTACGTTTCCAAGTAACTCTAAAGGATGCTGGTTCACTACAAAGTGTTTTTCTTTCATCCATCTTTATGGTATAGTGCTAAAACTCATGCAAAAATAGAACAGACAACATGGGTAGTTTTAGCTGTACAGTGCAGAGAATCAATGATAACTACAGCAAAAACGGAACTGAATTTGTTTTCACTTTTCTTGACTGCATTGGGACAACTCCCTAAATGTCCTTTACAGGGGTGACATTCTCAAATCTTCCACAAATGATCACTGGTTTTCAAATGTGTATTGCAAGGATCTGATGAACATTTTTGTTCAGTATGATCCTCAGGGCAGGCAGAGAGAAATCACCCCCCAGCCTATTTAGGAGCATTATTATTGCTTAGTAAGAGCTCTTTTAATAGATATCTAGTAAACCAAGTGATATAAATGCATTTCAACATACCAAATAGATTAGACATGTTTGAAATCACAGTTAAAATATTCAGAACACGAGGTTTGCTTACGCATTTCAGACTTGAAAGTACCCTTAGTCACAGCATGAAAACATATAGATACAGTACATAACCTATTTAAAACACTCTTGCATTCAGTGTATACTGAAACTTATCTGTAAACTTCATGTTGTGGATATTTTAACTATGATGACAGTAGAGCAAACTGTCTATGCAGTATCTTCTGGATTTAATGTTTGATATCTGATTTTCAAACCAATATCCGAAACCAGAGTGGTTGAGCAAAGGGTATTTTTATACTTACAGACACATAGCTTGCATTGATGTAATCTGAGCCTGGCACACCAGCATCCGCTATAAGCTTTACTCGGTTATTGTTATCTGTAGCAAAAATGTAGAAGACAGAATAGTCTTACACATACTTACAGTAAGTTTAAAAGTACAGTATGCACTTTCTTATTCTAGTCTTTGATTGGCTTAATGGTGTTATCATCAATAGTGTTAATCAAAATGAATCAATGAAAGTAATCACACATGAAATTGCAGTTCATGAAAATGAACAAAAAGTAAGAACAGTATACCAATAGTTACACACAACGCAAACATTATACTTCATTATGGTTTGCTTTTGATGAATATAGAGCATCTCGCTTTAACACTTTGTATACTGTAAATGTAGGAAACAGTCTCGGGACGGCTGTCAAGTAAAGAATGTTAAAGAGGTTGGTTACTTGGTTCACATTACACTATTAAGTATACAATTTCTTGCACCTGCATATAAAAGCTAGTGGGTACAGAGTTACTCAGACAATCAGCCTTGGAACATTACAAGGGTCATTTCAAGATCACACAGCAGTTGTAATGTGAAAACTGTACATTTTAGTACTGGGCACAACACTGCATTTTATCTTTTATTTAATTCAAAAATACACCTTTGTATGTTAAACCAGTTGATTTGAATAGGGCTGTGCTCCAATATTAGGCACAACCTATGGATAAGCGTGGTGCTGTTTTTAAAACAAGAAAGCTTTTTCTCATCTCTTACCTGTTTTAGTTCATAATCTAGTCATAATATATAATGCAATTAAAACAAACAAGACTCGAAGGAAATACATTGACCATGTTTTATAGTGAAAATACACAATAACTCCAAAAATATATTACTGAAAAATAAACAGTAAAGCCACTCAAAACACACCACAGAAAATGAGGAGTTAAAGGGGTTGTCTCACTACATTGATTCATCTTACTTCAGTCCTGTTTACTTGGTTTGACTTTGAATTCAGGGGCGTGTTTACTGGCTTGTACTGGCTGCAGTACAACCAGATCTGAAGCTATAAACAACCAGTGCTGGCAGCCTATCATGAGAGAGGATTCCTAGTGAGGTAACATGTTAGTGTTAGGGACTCACCTGTGCTGGGATCCCCTTGACGCTTTTGGGAGGTGAGCTTAAACAATTCTTGATCAAAAACTGTAAACTAAAGGCATGTTCACACGGCTTAAAATGGGCCGTATTTCGGTCCGTAATTACGCGCCGAAGTGCGCCAATTACGGGCCGAAAACGGCCCATTCATTACGGTAAGAGAGATAATTGACATGTGAATTACTAGCGGCGTATACGTGCCGCTGGCAATTCAAGTCTATGGGCCGGCGAAGTGCCGGCCCCCTGCTCAGTCCCCTGCTCTCGCCCCGCCCCCGGTCACACGGCATAATTGCGGGGAGTAATTACGCCCTGCAAATACACCGTGTGAACATAGCCTAAGAATCCCAGGTTTTCATATTTTCCTTAGCAGTAATGCATTTTCAAAAAATTCCTATATACCTTGATGTTTTACTTAGTTTTGTAGTGTGCCACTGATATTTGTATTAGATGTATGCTATTGCCTTACCAGTGTGCACCTATGCTTACGTTTTTCAAAATATATGGATGTGCACAGCCTAATTAATTTGTGTAGTCTATTTGAGGGAAGGCAACCTCATTGGCTTGCTGCACTCCCCTTGCCTCTTTTAAACCAGTGCAGGATAATTCAGTAGCAAGTTCCTATCACTCTCTGAGAGGTTGTAGTCTAAATGGACTCCTAGTGAGTTAACATGTTAGTGTTAGGGACTCACCTGTGCTGGGATCCCCTTGACGCTTTTGGGAGGTGAGCTTAAACAATTCTTGATCAAAAACTGCAAACTAAGAATCCCAGGTTTTTCATATTTTCCTTAGCATTAATGCATTTTCAAAAAATTCCTATATACCTTGATGTTTTACTTAGTCTTTAGTGTGCCACTGATATTTGTATTAGATGTATGCTATTGCCTTACCAGTGTGCACCTATGCTTACGTTTTTCAAAATATATGGATGTGCACAGCCTAATTAATTTGTGTATCATGAGAGATTGAACAGGTCTGAAGCTGTGCAGCCCATACAAGAGGGGATATCTCAGAATAGGTAGGATACTGTTAATGGACATATATTGCAAAGTGACTTGTTTTTGAAAGATCTTTAACATGAAAAGCAATCCTTGTAGTGAGACAACCCCTTTAATCACCAAAGAATAAAAACACTTACTTTATGTAGAATAAAAATTACAGTAAAAAAAAAAATTAACAAAGAAAAGGTTGTTCAGCTTGGACGACAAACCAACAGAAATAGGTAAAGAGGCAAATAGATAATAATAATAATAATAATAATAATAATAAAAAACTCTGTTAAACAACCATTTCTTTGTTTATTTGTTTTGTGACTGTAATTTTTATTCTACATAAATTGTTTTAAGGCCGTGTTCACACGGCTTATTCCCGACGGATTTGTGCGCCGTATTGAGCGCACAAATCCGCCGTGAATAAGGGGCGGGACGGGGGCGGGCCGGAGCGCGGCGGGGGCGCCGCTCCCGGCCCCATAGACAACGCATTGTTTACGGCGCGTCCGCGCCGTAAATAATGTGCATGTCACTTTCTCCCCCCCGCGGCGGATTTGCCGAGCGGGGAGGAGCGACGGAATCCACTGTTCTCTATGAGAGCAGTGGATTACCGTAATGACTCCGCCGGATTTGCGCTGTATTGAAGCGCAAATCCGGCGCGGAATACGGCGCTAATCCATCGGCAAATAAGCCGTGTGAACGGGGCCTTACTCTAATTAAGTCTTCATTTTCTGCAGTGTGTATAATCTATAATGCATTATATGGACAATTTATAATTACTTAAATAGGTTGTCTCACTACAAAGATTAGCTTTCAACATCTAGGGAACACTAAATGAAGACTTTTTTCAAATAAATTGCGTTGTTCATTTTTTTGTTGTTAAGGAGCTACAAGTGATTTTATCACCTTCCTGGCTCTCTCTAGTTCCCCAAGTAACCGACTTGTGTACATCCCCCCCCCCCCCTGCTGTTTGTTCTATCTGATAGCAGGAGCACAGAACAGAACTCAGGACAGTAAGAGCTTGTTTGTTATCTTTCAGACAAAAGAGTTATTACTGCTGTTTACTTAAATCTCAGGCTGTCAGGAGCAGGGAGGCTTCTCAGTTAATCTAATTAGCAGAAGTTTGAATACATGGAGCTCATATGCTAATTACAGGCAGCTTGACCAGGAAGTGACAGAGAAACCAGCAATACTTCATTCATGTATCTTATGAAGCTTTGAGATGAGACAACCCTTTTAAAAGAGGGGACAAACTTAAGAGGTGTTGTTAACCTCAGAGATACATAACTCCTATGAGTTTGTGATTGTATACAGGCCTAGGGGTGACTTCATTGCAGTGTTTTACTTTCTAACAACACTTCAAATTGAAGGGGTTATAAATAACATATATACAGTATATATACAGTAGGTCCCTCCAGAAGGTAAAATGCTTAATCACAAAAGGTGCAGCTGGTGGCTCTAGGTCAGTTTTGTTAGCTATAGTTTCAGTCTCCAGACCTTGGCACAAATTGCTCAATTGTATAGTCTTTGCACCTCTTGCCTTGTGCCTCTCTCTTCCCAGCTGCTCTATCATATTCTCATCAGTAGACACAATCTTCTACCATTGCACACAAAACTCATTTCCCTAATAAAAATTGCTTATCCTTTTTTTTTTTTTTTAATAAATAAAAGCTACACATATAAGGTTTCCTTATGTACACATATTAGGGTTCCCTATGTCCATAATGATACATATTATACAGTTATGTTATTTAATCCGTACTTGCCAACGCTATAGGAAACGCCCACAAAAAAGAGATGTACTGAACTTCCAGAAGAGATGGCAAAACTTCTGCAGCCAGCAGCAAAATGGCTGCCAGCTTCTCTTTATATAGCAGTGGTGCCAGGGTAAAACATCATTAGACGGTGCACTGACATCATTCAAGGCACAAAGACAATGTCACAACATCATTAGATGGTGCCCTGACATCATTCGAGGCATAAAGACCATGCCACATCTAGACTATATATTCTAGCTGTGTATACAGCCGTTCTGAACTTGAGATTCCTAAGAAATGATTGCTACTTGCTCCTACCCCTGCCTAACATCCTCTCTGACTCTGGAGGAAAGCAGATTAATCTTGCATCATCCAGATTCCCTAGATGCTGGATAGGGTATCCAGCATTTAGGAAAGTTGGGAGGCAATGTCTCTCAACCTTTCTATATACTTACTAACTCTTCCAGATTGTGCAGGGGGCTCCCACAATTCAGGGTCTCCTCCCACTCCCTCAGGAGATTTCTTAAACCTCCTGCAGCCAAAAGACTGTGGAGTGGTGCTGAAGTAACATCTTCAGGAGACATGCCGCAGGAAGCAGGAGACAGGCCACATGGGGCTGGGCAGACTGTCTCCTGTCACTTACTCCCTTCTACTGCCCCCTATGGCTTATCTCCTGTGGCAGCAGGGAGCAGGAGACAGGCTGCAAGAGGCAGGTAGAAGGAGTTGCTCCCTGCGATCTATTCCTTTCCCTCTGCGTCCACTGACCACAGAGGTCAGAAGACAGGGAGTAAGGGGCAACTCTTGCCCTCTGCAACCTGTCTCTTGCCACCTGTGGCCTATTTCCTGCCCCCTGCAACTGCCAGAGATATGCCACTGGGGCAGGAGTTGACCCCTTGTCCCCTGTCTCCTGCCCTTTGCTCAATGTCTCCTGCCCCCTGCTCCCTGTCTCCTGCTGTCTGTGTCATGTCTTCTTCCCCCTGCAGCCTGCCATGGGTGGCCACAGAGCGCAGGAGACAGGCTCAAAGGGAGCAGCAGTTGCCTGTTACTCCCTGTCTCATGCCCCCTGCAGCCAGTTTTCTGTCCCCTGCAAAAGATGCCTTTCCATTACTATCGCTGTGGCTTGGTGTCAGCCAGTAGTGGTTTTTGTCACTCTAAAGCTGACACTAACCTCCTTTTACTATAATCCCAATACCAAATGCACCAAGGGTACTGGGAAGAGCCAGAAAACCATCAGAAGCAGGCCCTATAATGTGACAGTCTGCTTCTGTGGCAGCTGTGGGCTGGTATTTTTAAAATGGGAAGGACCCAATATCCATGGACCTTTCCTTCCTGATAGTATCAGGCTGCAGTTGTTGGTTTAACCTTGGTTGGTTATGAAAAATGTGGGGGACTTCACATCATTTTTTAAATGTATTTATTGAAAATCAAAAACTAGACAACCAATGTAATCAATAAATAATTAATAAAAAAAAACAATGTAGGGTTCTCTGATGAGGTGAGTTTGCCTAAGTTAATTCCTGACAACATGAGCAGTTTAAGATACTTTTTGTAGATGGCAATGAGAGGCTATGATTATGGAGAAATAAAGGTATAATTCAAAACAGATTGGGGAGCACTGTAGAAAATGATGTACGGTTCTCCTCATAACCAGCCAAGGTTAAACCAGCAGTTTCAGGCTGATATGCACGTAGCACACAAATCTAAATCCCACTAAAGGCTGCTTTCTAAGGTGGCAAGTATGCCTTTCTATCATAGGAAAGCTGAGTGACTACTGTCTGTATGTGGTATCTCCCAACTTTCCACTTTTTAGGCTGAACTCAGAACTCCCAATAATTTCAATAGGAAAGTTCCAACCACCTCTTCATTCAGGGCTCGTTCTTAAGATTGGTAAGTGTCCCTATCTCACATTGATGGTATATCCTAATGACATTCTATCAATGTCTGAAGTAAGACAATCCCTTTAACTAAAACTAGTACAACGCTCTGTGCTGCACTGAACCTTAATCCTATGTTACTACTATACACCATATAACTGTATTTTTCTTGATATACAGCCTTTGCTTCCAAGAATACAGATCACCTTAGAAAACATTGTACGGTATAGAAACTGAGGGGAACATGTACGAAAACTGTCTAGGTCTAAAACTTTCTTTGTTGCCCATAACAACCAATCAGAGCGCCCATTTTATTTTTTCAGAGCATTATATGAAATGAAAGGGGAGCTCTGAATGGTTGATATGGGCAACAAAGAAAGTCTTAGATCTAGACAGTTTTCATACATGTGGCCCTGAGTATTTTACAAGTCATGTGAGAGCAGATGTATGATAGAGATTATACACATTGAGATACAAAGAGATATAGGATATAGGATGTGCTCTTTTTCTCATTTAAGGGAGCTGTCAGTTTACTGGTTCATAGAATACAATAGGAGAGTCAATTTGTTTAATACTCTTTTAAATTTGTCAAAAAGCAAATTTTAATCTTAAGTCAATTTGCCAATGCATCCTATTAGTGTGTTACTGAATGACTGAAAGCATTTACTCATATCTGGCTATTAAACATACTGCAATGAAAGGGATATAGGTAAAACAAATCCTTCTCCCAGCTCGTTAATATTAATTTAATTAAAAATAAAATAATAAGATGATATTGAAAGGTAAAACCGCACTTTGTCTGAAAAATTTAATAATATGTACAAAATGGACCAACCATAAAGTGTATGCAAAAATATGTCTGCAGACATGCTACCTAGGCTGATCATTGCAAATATTTTAATATTTCATAGAAACATTATAGAATAAGTAATAAAATAGAATAGCATAGCATAGAATAGAATAGAAAAAACAATATCACTCCAAATTAGTGTTTGGCTAAGCAATTTGTTACATATTATATATAATTCAAACCCAATGACAGAGCTAAATTTAGCAACCATGGACTGACATAACAATTTTTGAAGGACCACCTTTAATAGTTTTTGGCTGGTACTTTTTGCATTACTAACTATTTTACTTGAGAGAAGTAAACATATTAGCTCAGATAGTGCTATAAACAAACGAGCCACCTTTACTGTGAACTACTATATAGAACAATTACAATCCAATTAAACTGCATAAGCACCTCAGCCTTTCCTTGGAAAAATATTAATGGTCTGCTGATAGAACAAAGAGATTAAGATGCAGTACCTGGCAAAACCCCATGTATGTACAAGATGGCATGCCTAGGTAACTATTTGGCTATGTTCACACGGCTTAACTGCGGGGCGTAATTACGCCACACAGTTACGCCGTGTGGCCGGGGGGGAGCGGGGGAGCGAGCGGAGGGCCGGCACTTCGCTGACCCATAGACAATCACTGCTAGCGGCGCGTATACGCCGCTAGAAAGTGACATGTCAATTATCTCCCGAATCCACCGGGCGGGGTGAGGAGACATAATCCATAGTTCTCTATGAGAACTGTGGATTACCGTAATGAATGGGCCGTTTTCAGCCCACAATTTGCGCACTTCGGCGCGTAATTATGGACCGAAATACGTCCCATTTTAAGCCGTGTGAACATGGCCTAAGGGTGCATCCACACGGCATATGTAAAAGTTTATCGGAACAACGACGGTTGAAAAGCCATTCTGATAAAAATCCGTTCAGTGTACACTACTAAATGGATTTTCTTTTCATCCCCATCTATGGGGATGGTTTCTTGTCAGCAAATCCGCAAACCGCCTGAAAATTCGACCAATAAACCATGCCATGTGGATGGACCCTAAAAGGGCTGCAGGCCCCATGATCAAACAGTAAAGACCTAATCGAAAGATAGGCCATAAATGTTTTAGTCATGGCAAACCCACCTTAAAAAAAATTACAGGCACTTTTTTTTCTTATTACAGACATTTTCAAAAGTTCCCTATATTTAAGGTCTACTGGCTACATCACCCCAAGTACTGTTCCTTTTTCTGAATTAAATTAATGTTTATAGTACCGTACATATTTATGAATGGCTGGACCATTGTGTAAACCAAGCACTTCTCATCCTTCGTCTCACCCATACACTCACAGAGATTATAAGCTCTTGTGAGCAGGGCCCTCACACCATGTGTCTGATCTGTAAATTGCTTTTTACTACGTAATGTTTATTTTTTGTCTGTACTTAAACCCTAAAATTGTGCTGCAGAATATTCTGGCACTATATAAAGATTATTATTATTAGTGCACATAATTATAGTTTTTATCTATTGTGCTTTGTATTCTGCTTTGTATTGCCTATGTTCAAATGTTAGCCTAGAGTCAGACTGGGCAAAAGGTTCTTGGTGGCGAGAGCAGAACAAGTCCATAGTGTCTGAACACACCTCATGTAAACAAAAGGGATAAGCAGACCAGAACCTTAAATGGCAGTGGGATAGATTACCTATCATATGCATATACCGTTTAATGCCCCCAGCTCAATTGTCTAAACTTTAACATTAAAGGATCTAGAGTAGGGAAAATAAGTATTTGATACACTAGCGATTTTGCTAAGTTTGCGAAGTTTTCCCACCTACAAAGAATGTAATTTTTATCGTAGGTACACTTCAACTGTGAGAGACAGAATTTTAAAAAAATCCAGAAAATCACACTGTATGATTTTTAAATGAAGAATTTGCATTTTACTGCATGAAATAAGTATTTGATCACCTACCAACCAGCAAGAATTCTGTCTCTCACAGACCAGTTAGCTTTTCTTTAAGAACCCCTCCTACTTTACACTCATTGCCTGTATTAATTTCATCTGTTTGAACTCATAAACCTGCAGAAGGCTGAGATGGGCTATAGGACAATGGGCAAGCAGTTTGGTGAGCAGGCAATAATTGTTAGAATTATTAGAAAATGGAATAAACACAAGATGACTGTCAATCTTTCTCAGTCTGGGATTCCATGATCAGGAATAAGCCCAGAACTACACGGGAGGACCTGGTCAATGACAGCTCGGACCACAGTCTCAAAGATTACCATTAGTAACATACTACGCCGTCATGGATTAAAATCGTACAGAACACGTAAGGTTCCCCTGCTCATGCCAGTACATGTCCAGGTTGGTTTGAAGTTCACAATTGACCATCTGGATGATCCAGAGGAGACATTGGAGGAGGTCATGTGGTCAGATAAGACCACAATAGAACTTTTTGGTATCAACTCCACTCGTCATAATTGAAGGAAGAAGAAGGATGACTACAACACCAAGAACACTTTCCCAACTGTCTGACTTCCGTCATTGCAAATAAAGGTGTCTGTACCAAATCTTAAGTTCTATTTTTTTATTGTATTAAATACTTATTACATGCAATAAAATGCAAATTAATTGTATAAAAATCATACAAAGTAATTTTCTGGATTTTCATTTTAGATTCTGCCTCCCACAGTTGAAGTGTACCGATGATAAAAATTAGAGACCTCTCAATTCTTTGTAGGTGGGAAAACCTGCAAAATCTACCGTGTATCAAATACTTATTTTCCCCACTATAAGGGCTCTGTTTTGCAGCCGTGCACATGGCCGCAGGGGTACAGCTTTTCTCCGTGATTAGTGGAGAAAAGCCCTCCCCCTTCGCATAGATTTGTTCATATTTCGCCCGAAAAACCGGGCAGAAGAATGAACACTTTCTATGTTTTTTGGACTGTTGGCGGTCTAAAAACTGTCTGGCTGCATGGATTTTCCATTAAGGTCAATGTTAAAAGTTGTCACCTGGTTTACAGATGGTTTTCAAAACCAAAAACCGTCTGTAAAAGCAGGTGAAAACCCGTGCCGTGGGGACAAGCCCTAAGTGTGGACATGATGTATCATCACAGTCCTTCCATGTGGGTCTGGAGTGGTCCACTTGTGCTTTAGCATGCATGTATGTGATAGGTATTATAATCTCCTCTAGGGAAGTGATAAGTACAGTAATTGTATAATACATTGGTGCTATATTAATAGATGAAAAAAAAAAAACAGTGAAGGTACACAAAAATGAAGATAGCCTTTAATAACTAATATACATACATGGCTTTATGTTTGTAAAACGATTTTTGGACCTGTTCCATGGCAGATCCGCATCTGATACGGCAAGATCTTCAAGAAATTTTGGGAGCTCCTTTAAGAAACATGCAACAAAAAAAATAATAATGGTTAAAGGGGTTTTGCCACAAAGTAAAATTGACGTGCGAAGTTTGAAAATTAAATAATAAACATTTTCACCATTCATCATTATTAAAAATTCTGCACTGTTTTTATTTTAGCTGCTCCTTTAGTGATCCATTCTTTACAGCTCATCTCCAGGGGATACGACCAGGGCTGTGAGCTCCTCAGTCCTGGTCACACATGCTCAGACATCACCTCTCTTCTCAGGTAGACTGAGTGTTCAAACCCCGGGTGCTGTCATTCTACGCCTGTCCTTTGGACTAGTTAGTAATAAGTCAAACAGTGCAAATAAAAAAAAAAAAAAAACAAAAAGGTATGTGCATTGATAAAGAGGAAAAAAAATACACAGGCTAAGTTCCTGCAGGGATTTGAACCAAGGACCCTTGTGCTCTAAAGCAAAAATGTTAACTCTGAGCTACAATGTAGCTACTTACAATTCTATACATAAACAGACCTTTATTTCGCTAGAGAGAGAAAAGACCTGGTGATGTCATCCTGCTGGGTCACATGATATGCAATTCAAACAAATCACACACGCCCCCTTATGAGCACACAGAGCTGAAGAACTGGATGCAGAAGGGGGGGGAAAAAAGATCGTGGGGAAAACCCCCTTTTAAAAAATAATTTTTTTTATCGCAAATAACATATTTTTGGGGTTTTCTTTTTTGCAGTAAGAGTGGTATTTCTTTTACATGAATTTACTTTTATCACCGTGTTTCTTTAATCCCTTCACGACCTTGGCTTTTGAAAACGTCCAGGTGTTGGGGGTTTTACGCACCCCCGGGGGGTATTCATACGTTCCCGATGATCGCCGGGGAAATCTAAAGCAGATTTTTCCGGGGATCGGCGGGGGGGTGTCAGCTGTAAAATTAAAGGCTGAAATCCCCCTTTCGTCCCCCCGGCCCGCGATCGTTCCGGGGGGGGGGGGGGGGGGGGGGAAAACCCCTTAATTTATTGCGACCATGGGGTGCAATAACAAGGAAGACAAGGAGAGATCGCTCCCCTGGCTCTGTCAGCGGCAGCAGGCCCCGGATCGCTAGATCCTGCAGCTCCTGTCTGACAGACAGCCCGGGCATAGAATGCCTTTCCCGGGGTTGTCTGTACTCACGATCCCCGGGGCCGTGCCCTGGGGCATGGCCCGGGGCATCGTGTTGACAGTTGTAAAGGGAAACCATGCACAGCAACAAGTGTGCATTGATTCTATTAAAAAGATCTAAAGATCTCTCATCAAACCCCCCTTTTGGGAAAAAGAAAAAAAAAAAAAAAAGTGAAAAAAAAGAAAAAAAGAAAACAAAGGAAAAAAAAATGTAAAACAAAACACAAAAAATAAAATAAAAAAGTAACATCCCCCTTTTTCCCCCTCACAAATGGCAATCGCCCCCAAAAAAGTAAAAAAATAAATAAAGTCCCCATATTTGGTATCGCCGCGTTGTAACGCCTCCCTATAAATCTGTCATTTTAATTTCCCCTACGGGAACCCGAAAAAAAAAAAAAAAAAAAACAATAACAAATTTAAAATTTTTTTCATCCCCCAACATAAATGGAAAAAAGTGATCAAAAACCCCTATAAACCCAACTTGTCCCAATTTAAAATTTCAGTTATCCCCAAAAAAAAAAGCCCCAACACAGCTCTGTAAAGGGAAAAAAAAAAAAAGTTAGGCTCCAAAGACAGCGAGTATAAATTTCTTTTACACACAAAAAACCCTTTTTTTTTTTTTTAAGTGCTTCAACATAAAAAAAACTATAAAATTGGGGTATCCCCATAACATATCCCCAAGAGTAAAGCTATTTTATTACGGATCTGCAAGTGAGCGCTGTTAAAAAAAAAAAAAAACACACTGGGATTGCAGTATTTTCTTCCTCTGCTTCCCAAAAAAAAACAATTTAAAACTATAAAAAAAGTCTTGCCCCCCCAAAAATGATACCAATAAAAAGTAAAACTCTTCCGCAAAAAACAAACCTGTATACAGCCCATACACAGTAAAATAAAAAAGTTATGGCTCTCAACAGGCGTGCAAAAATGTTTTTTCCTGTTTGAAAAAAAATTTTTTTATTGTATAAAGCAGTAAAAAATAAAAAAATATAAAAATTTGGTATTGCTTAATTGTAACGCCCTGCTGAGTAAAGCTAGCATGTAAAATCTAATGCAGATTACCGCATAAAAATAAAAAAAAAAAACCTACCGGGTGCTTTTTTGTTCAAAACGCCCCAAAAAACCTTAATAAAAATTGAAAAAGTGTTGTATAAACCCATAATGGTACATAAAAGTTTTAATTCACCCCGCAAAAAAAAAGGGCCCCCCTACACAGCTCGCACACAGCAAAAAAAAAAAAGTTATACTGTCAGAATAGGACAACTAAAAACCAATTTTCTATAGACCTTTTTCAATTGTGTAAAAGTATAAAAAAAAAAAAACTAAAAAAAATTTATACCATTCCCCAATTGTACCGACCCCCATAGTAAAGTTTTACATCATTTACGTGCAGGGCAAACCCGCTGAAAAATTAAAGCCCAAAAAACAAGGGGGGAATGCGTTTTCCCCCCCCTTTTCTTGCCCAATGCTAAAAAAAAGATGGAACCGTGCACCCAAAATCCAATAAAAACCCCAGATGAGTCCCTGAGGGGTGTTAAATCTAAAATGGGGCGATTTTCGGAAAGGTTTCCCTTTTTTGTACTTGGGGGCTTTGCAAATGCGACTGGCCCCATCAAAATCTGCTTCCAAAACCCAAAATAGCGCCCCTCCTTGTACCCCCGCCATGGCCCAAACAGCTTTTTAAAACCCCAATTAGGTATTGCCGAACTTGGAAGAAATTGCTTAACAAATTTTTGGGGGTTCTTTTTTCCAGGACCCTTTAAATGTGAAACTTTTAAGTAAAATCTAAAAAAAAATTTTGAATCACCTGGCGTCGATATATCCTTTCAGCCCGAATAACCCTTTGGGGGGGTAGTTTCCAATATGGGGTCTTTTTTTGGGGTTTTATTTAAATTTTAGCCCTTTGGGCCTATTCAAAACCCCCCAAATGGCGCCCAAAAAAAGATTTTAAAATGAGACCCCCGAGTCAGAGGTGCTCCCCTATTCGGGGCTTTTGGGTGAGCCAAAATAAGCAAATGGGGCCCCATTGGGATATCTCTAAAAAGGCAAACCCGGGGGAAATATATTACATTGCTTTACCTAGTCAATTTCCCTATTCCAGTGAATAATGGGGTAAATATTGAAAATCTGCAAAAATGAAATTTTGAAATTTCACCCCCACTTTTCTTTAATTTTTGTGAAAAACCTAAAGGGGTTTAAAAAACTTCTTAAAAAACTGTTTTAAATCCTTAAGGGGTTAGTTTCTTAAAGGCATCTGTATGGGGGTATATAACATACAGGCCCCCAAGCCACGTCGGGAACTGGACTGGTCCCAAAAAAAAGTATATTGCAAATTTTTTTGAAAATGTGAGAAATTACTACTAATTTCTAAGCCCCCCTAAAAGTCATTTTAAAAAAGACATTTAAAAAAATTATGCCAACCTCATAGAATATGGGAGATGCTGTTATAAAAATTTGTGGTGAATAATTATCTTCTTGCACGCAGAAATTTTGGCACTTTCAAAACCACAGATTTTTCAATTTTTTTTATGAAATTTTGATTTTTTTCACAAAAAAACAAGGTTGTTTGGGTAAAAAAATTTTTTTACAACTTAAAACACAATGTCACGAGAAACAAAAATCAAAATCACATGGATAGGAAAAAATGTCAAAAAATTTTCTCACATAAAGTGACACATTAGATTTAAAAAATAGGCGGGGCAGGAAGGCCCCAAAGGCTGGGTCCTTAAGGGGTTAAAAATAACACAGATATCATTTTTTTTTCCTCCAAAACCAGCTAGGGCTTTTTCAGTTAGGGCTTATTGTTGGAGAAAAAAACCGAGTAGTACCATGTTCTCCTAAATAAACAATCTTACATTTAATTTTTTTTTCCCCAAAACCATCTAGGGCTTATTATCGGGTAAGGCTTATTTTTGGAGAATTAAGATTTTTTATTTATTTTTATCAATATTACATACAAACTTTTTGGATGGTCTAAGAGGGATACGTATGGTTTCTTTTAAGAAATATATACTATTTAATTTGTTATATTTTTATGTGTTTTCAATTACAAATAAGTCCAAAAGTAATCCAAATATAGACATTTTTTGTGGTTCAAATTAAGACAAGATATTAAATAATATGTAAAAAATTTGTCTAAAAGCATTAGGAACCAAAGAGATGCTTTTTGGGGGTCAATATGGTATTAAACAGCCGGAAAATGTTTTTGCAGTCCCGGTTGTATGAGGGAAACCCTCTGTATCAAAAATTTTCCCCAAATTTTGCCATAAAAAAAAGTGCATTGATCGAATAGGGTTTTTGTGACCACCATAAAAACATGTATGGGTAATCCCTAAGGGATTAATAAATAATGTAAACCAACATTTACTTATTGTATTTATATGGAAGATTTATCAATACAATTTCACTAGTTTGGTTTTTGAATTTAAAAGAAATGGAATTAACACATTAAATGTAAAGGAAAAAAAAATTGAATGGGATATAGCGCTAAAGGTTAGATGCTACATAAAGGATTAAAACAGTGCATTTGAAAAAGAACTATAAAGAATGCTTAAAATATTGTAACATAAAACTGTGATTAACACTATATACAAAGTGTGCAGCAACTGTTTAGTACACTTTTGGCACATAAAAAAGCTATCCTATACTGTGCGCATCCATAACTTTTTTTTAAATTTTCCAGACTTTGGCAATTTATTTTGTAGGGCAATATAGCATGTAAAACCCAAATCAGGGTGATATTACTGTCTAAACAATTACCCGGGGTAATTGGGTATTGATTATCAAGGCCGCAGTTTTTCTTCGTCTCACTTGCTTAAAATGGACATGAAATGTGACACATGACAATTACTGGAGAGCTTGTGATGTTGTGACAACTGTTAGGAACATACCGAAAATTCTTCTTGAAATTTTAGGTTGTTATTGGCACACAGCTCTTCAATGTGCTGTAGAAAGGCCTTCTTGCTCACAGGCCTAGCGAAAAAGTGCAAGATTAAATTACACATACAGTAACTTTCTGCAAAAGATTTATGCAAATGATCAAGCCTTGATTCATTCTATTGTATATAGTTATTGGGAAAGTACACCATTATGTTATTCTGGACACTTCACACATTTATGGAGCAGTTCTCACAATGACAAGGTTTTTCAGTCTATTCAAGCTAAAACACACACATGTAAGTTTCACCCTAGAGAGACAAAGCATTTCTCCAGTTACCATGCAATTAGTCATGCTTTTATGATTTATATGCAGGTTGTCCTTGTAAATGCATGAAAAAGCACTATGCATTAACTTTCATCACACTATTAAATCTGCAGGCTCAGAAAGAAAAAAAAAACATCACAACTCTGGTCAACTTACTTGAGCGATTTCCTATAACTAAGTAACCTGCAACAGAGATTATATTAAAATATATGCAAACAGATTTCCAGTAAACTTGGTTGGTTTCAAAGAATTTTTTCCACTATTTAAAACACAAAGCTATTGAAAAATATGTATTACATACATGGAAACACACAAAACTGCATGTTTAACTTTTTAAATGGGTTTTGCCACGAAGTAAAATTGATGTGGGAAGTTTGAAAATTAAATAATAACCATTTTCCCCAGTCATTATTATTAAAAATTATTGACCGTTTTTGTTTTAGCTGCTTCTTTATTGATCCATTGTTTACAGCTCGTCTCCAGGGTATACGACCAGGGCCGAGAGCTCCTCAGTCCTGGTCGCACATGCTCAGACATCACCTCTCTTCTCAGGTAGCTACTGAGTGTTTGAATCCCGGGTGCTGTCATTCTACTGCTGTTAGTTAGTAATAAGTCAAACAGTGCAAATAAAAATAAAAATTAAAAAAAGACCTCATTGAGGTCTTTAAATTGATAAAGAGGAAAAAAAATCCACAGGTTAAGTTCCTGCAGGGATTTGAACCAAGGACCCTTGTGCTGTAAAGCAAAAATGTTACCTTTGAGCTACAGTACAGTTCTATACATAAACAGACCTTTCTTTGACTACAGAGAGGAAAGGCCTGGTGATGTCATCCTGCTGGGTCACATGATCTGCAATTCAAACATATCACACACGCCCCCTTCTGAGCACACAGAGCTGAAGACCTGGATGCAGGAGGTATGAAATGTGATCGTGGCAAAACCCCTTTAAGTTTTAGGGTATGTTCACACGGCTTATTTTGACGCGCACCGTGTATTGCGTGTTATACGCGGCAAAATGTGCACCGCAATTATGGTAATCTTTAGCTCTCATAGAGAGCTATTGAATACGCGTCGTCCCCCCGCTCATACAATACAATCGTATTGTACACACGGGGAGATAAGTGACATGTCAATTGTTCGCGTTGGTTACGTGCTGCGAACAATGCATGTCAATGGGGCCGGCGGGTTGCTGCACCTCGTGCTTTGGAAATACGCGCTGATCAGCGTGACTCCCAAAACACACGTCGTATTGTGACGCGTACTGTACGCGCCGCAATTACGCCGTGTGAACATACCCTTAGGTGTTAAATAAACTAGGCAAAATAATGTCAGAAAATGGTGTTGGTTTTCACCTAAAGCTCACAATGAACAGAAACAGCGGCCATATACATTAATAATCTTTATTTATATAGCGCCAACATATTCCGCAGCACTTTACAATATAGAGGGAATAAGCACAGACAAACCAGACATTACATTATAAAAAAGCTACTGACAAATGAGACACAAAGTGTGAGGCCTGCTCGCAATAGCTTACAATCTTATTAGGGTGTATGGGTGAAACAAAGGCTGACAAGTGCTTGGTTTTACAATGGACCAGCCAGTTACATAAATATGGGGAGTATACATAAAATGTGGATGAACCTGCCATCCCAACCATTACATCACAGTATATACAGATAAGTGCCTGTGGTGCCAAAGTGCGGGAAGTGATGAATGTTGACAGAATTGGGGGTTAACAATTAGGGATCTTGATAGGCTTGTCTAAGAAGATGAGTTTTCAGAGCGCACTTAAAACTGTGAGGGTTGTGAGTGTTGCCTGATCACATGGGGTAACATGTTCCAGGAGAACTGGTGCCAATACGTGCAAAATCTTGGGGACGGGGAGGGAGGTTCGGAATGAGTGAGGGGTGTAGTCCCTTTGATCAGTAGCAGAGCGGAGAGAGCGGGTAGGGTGTTAGACAGCGATAAGGGAGGAGATGTATGGGGGTGCAGTTTCTGTGGAAGCCTTATGTGTGAGAGTGATGAGTTTATGTGTATTCTGTACTGAATAGGCAGCCAGTGCAGAGACTGACACAGGGTAAGGCTCATAATAGCGGCTGGAAAGAAAGACCAGCCTGTTCTGCTGCATTCAGGACAGATTGGAGAGGGGGGAGTTTACAGAGAGGAAGACCAACAAGTAGGGAGTTACAGTAGTCGAGACGAGAATGAATAAGAGCAACAATGAGAGTTTGAGTTGTTTCCACAGTGAGAAATGGACGGATTCTGGAGATGTTCTTGAGGTGCAGGTGACAAGAGCGGGCAAGGGATTTGATATAGGGGGTGAAGGTCATTGTTGAGTATGATCCTATTGTAATATGGACAATGAATGTCCCTGTGAGACAAATACATTTTAAAAAGAGGTGTCTGATTTACAAAATTCATGATCAATTTCCTAATAAGTCTGAGTTAATACACAGTGATCCCCAAAAGGATCACTCATTCATTAGGCATGTATTCTCCAGGACCCAGTATGTACTTATACCACATGAAGAACCTATTGATTTAAAGGGAATGCATTTGCTATCATTTGTTTTACTAAGTAAAGGGGTTTTCCCATTTCACACATTGATTGCATAGCGATAGGATGTCTGATAATTGCGGGTTACACTTATCTAAAAAGGGCCCCTGAAAGTCTCTGTTCAGAATGGAGAATAGGTTAGGTTTGTGCCTACTTTTCATTCTGTTGTATAGGAGTTTTCAGTTCAGCTGAACACACCGCTTGTCTCTCCTCGGTAATCCCATAAAACAGAATAGACAGTACGGCACAAGTATGACCATCTCTCTGCTCTGAGCAGAGACTTTCAGTGGCCTGTTTCCATAACAAGTGTGCATATTTGAGGTGGGATCCACACTTATCAGACATTTATGGCATATTCTATTGAGATGGGGTAAGCCCAGATAGTGATACATAACCTGTTTTTAGTTTCTAAATGTAGATTTTTTAATTTAACCTCCTGTATATTGTTATGGGGCAGACATATTGCTGCCATTACAGTTAGTGATATGCTTTACAGTAGTGACATGGAGGAGTTTTCTAGGCATGTTCTGTGACCTATGTAGGGAGGAGGTGAGCTGTAATAATTACCTATTGTGAATTGTGGATCCTATATTATCTATATATAGGTTTCACCTTTCATTTGAATCCGGTCTGTGATGATAATGAAGAGAATGCTGCAAAGTGGTCTATAGAGGATAGGAAGTGAATAGAGGGCGCTAGAGCGTTTATCTCTCTTCCCATAGTGCCTTTGTTATAGTCTATAGCTTAGTGGCCAGAGTAAAAACTGCAAGAGTCTAGGTTTTTTTTTAATGCACATAGAAAAATGCAATACATTAATAAAAAATTATTTTAAAAATATGTGGAAAATAAAAAAAGTGATTTAAAAAGTAGATCATATTCTGATCACACATTAACACATGCTTTAAAGAGGAGCTGTGTAGCACTTATTTTCTCCAGTGATTATGCTGCAGCGAAATTAAACACTTCTTGTGAAGAATCGCACCTAAAAATTGTAGCTTATTGCTGGGAGTCCCAAGTAGTGGGACAGACTGCCATCCACTTATCAGGTCACACTTCTATCAAAAAAGGATTCTGAAAAGTGCAGAAGCCCTTCACACTAGTGTAAAACATAATGGGCGACATGTATAAAACTTGGTGCCTCGACACAATTTTACCCATCTTTTTTCCCATGTAAAATGCGCCTGAATATATGAAAGTGGTCAATGTGCGCTCATAAATGGCACCCAAGTTTCGAGGCTCCTCACATCTGTTTTTTGGACGCCGGGAATTTTGACCAAAAGTAATGCGAAAAAACCGTGTTTTTGACATACATACTACCCGGGCACACCACAGCTTGCGAAACTTGTGGTTCAACAGGGCAAGTTTAAATTTCCCATTTTTTTCTTTTCACTAAAAATGCTGCCATCCCCCTTTTGTTTTATTTCTACCTGCGGGTTTGTTTTTGTAATCACTGATAATGCAACGCAAAAACTCCATAAAAACACACTGAAACGGATTTAAAAGGTAAATTCTGTTTTGGTTTAATTAATTTAATTATTTTTTTTAAAATTTAAAATTTTAGTTTATAAAAATTTTTAAATAAAAATTTTTATGGGAGATCAGTTAAAATTTTTGGGATCTTATAAAATTTTTTTTATTATTAAATTTTAAAAAAAATTTTTTAAAAAATGTATATAATTAAATTTTTTATTAGTTTGAAAAAATTAGCAAAAAATTAATGTTTATTTTTTTTCCCTGGTAAAAAGTTTGGAAATAAGGGAAATTTTTGGCCCAAAGGGAAAATGTACTCCTTTACGCCAACCACTTTGAAATATTTTCTCCCCTTTTCCGAGCAAAAATGCGCCTACTTTTTGCCAAGTCACTTTCAAAAGGGTTATAAAAAAAGAAAGGGGTTTTACATTTTCCCCAAACCCCCCCCAAAACAATCTTTCCCCATACAAAGTGTGGGGCTAAGTTAAAAAAGTCCCAAATATTTCATTTCGCCCGCGTCATCAGAAGTTATTTTGGGGACAAACCCCAATTTTTTCACTTTAAAAACAGCAAAAAATTAAAAGTAAACCCCTTCATACATGTCCCCCCTATTTTTCTACAGGATTTTTAAAAAGGGATAGGAAAAGTAAAAATTATAAAATTAATGATAGGGAAAAATTTTCCCCGGGAAATTTGTTTCGTTCAATTCCCCCAAATTTTCCTGGGCAAAAAATAATTTCCCTTTTCCAAATTATTTCGGCACGAACCCCGGGTTAAAAAAAAAAGCTTTTTCCCACTTTTCCCCAAAGCCGGGCATTTTTGTTTAAAAAACTTTTGGGGCCATCTTAAAAAAGCAAGGGAGTTTGGGTTTTTTGGCCCTTCATAAAAATTTTGTTTTTAGAATGACACGCCCCATGCCCTTGCCCCCTTCTTGGGAATCAAGTCACAAAAAAATTTTCCCCGGGGCACTTAAAGGCAAAACGGGACCAAAAAAACAAAAGCGGGAATTTTTGCCTGATAAAGTCAACCAGGAAAAAGCGGGAAAAGGGAAAAACAAACTGGAAGCTCGGGGTGGAAAAATTTAGTGACAGAGTTTGGGGAGGAACGGGGGAAAAGCCACAGAAAGCATGGGGAAATAAAATTTTTGGCACAATGACATTCTGGGGTGGAAAAAAACAGGAATAGGGCCCACAGAGAGGCACAATGACAAGTGTGGAGATCACGGGACCCAGCAGCTGGGGGTAAAAACGGGGGAGCACAATGACAAAATTTGTTAGGTCACCATCAGCCACAGCAGTAGAAAATGGGGTCAGACAGTGGGACAATGACCAGTTTGTGGGTCCCCAGCAGAAACCAAGCAGCACATGAGGTCAAACAGGGGCACAATGCCATTTTTGTGGAGGTCCCGGCACCACCCCAAAAGCAGCAGAAAGGGGGGTCAGACATTGCACAATGCACATGTGAAAGGTCCCGGGCAGCAGCAGCATGGGGGTTCAAGGCAGTGGCACAAAGACATTCTGGAGGGGCCCAAAAAACGGGAGAAAGGCCCACAAGTGGGAACAATGACACAGTTTTTAAGGTCAGGGCAGAAAGCCACCAGCAGCATGGGGTTCAAAACGTGCCCCAATCACATTTTTGGAGGGGGCAAAAACGGATTTACCCACAGAGGGGGGAACATGACACGGGTGTGGGGGTTCATGGTACAAGCCACAGCAGCACCCAATTAGGTCAACAGGGGGCAAAATTTGACACAGTGGGGGGTCCCGGAAACCACCAAAGGGCGGGCCACATGGGGTCGGAAATGGCACAAAGAAAATTCTGGAGGTTGGGGGGGAAAACAGGAGAAAGGCCACAAGGGGCCCAATAAACACGTGGGAGGACCACCCCAACAGCCAACCCGCATGAGGTCGGGAGTGGCCCCTAAAACATTCGGGTGGAAAAAAACAGGAGGCCAAAGATTTGGGACAATGACAAAGTGTGGGAGTCACGGCCCAAAAAAACCAGCCAAAAGAAAGCAAAATAGGTCAGACAGGGGGTCCAAAGGAAAAAGAGTGGGGAGGGTGGGAAATTTACCTTTCCCGGGAAAGAGGGTTTTAAAAGGAGAGAAAAAACTGGTCAAAAGATGTGTGGCATCAGGGGGGTGGTGGAAAATCAAATGGGTGCTGGCATTAATTAAAAACCCCACCCTCTTTTCCACATTTTGGGGAGGCGTCATCCTGATGAAAGTCTGACCCCTAAGGGCTTTGGGTTTTGTGGGAAATCCCGGGCGACCCCACCCTGATTAAATCTTAAAAAGGGTCAGTCGTTCCAAAATTTCCCGGGAACAAGCGGGTTCTCCTTGGGGAAACCCAAAAGGGGGCCCCCGCCCACGGGAAAAACGCCGCTCTGAGCCACACTACTGCCCGGGCGGGGACAGAATTTCTCCACTGCAAAATTTGGGCAATTGCGGCCACAAAACCAGTTTGGCTCCCCAAAGTAGTCCAGCGGATTTTTTCTAACGGGGGTGGCAAGTGCTGCCCAAAAGGGGCCCCACCCCCTTTTTGGGTTTTTCAGGGACTGCTCCAGGCCTGCTGCTGCTGCGCTGACGCCCAAACCCCCCTCACAAGGGGTTAAAGGGAAAGTTTACAACCAGTGACTCCAGACTTATTTTTACTGCTGATGGAGTTTGGTTACGCCCTACCCCCACCACCCTTCCCCCAGCACCGGGGAAAATTTTACGGAGCCGGGGAAACCCCCCCGGGTTCAAACCTGTCAGAGGGGGGACGATCCCGAAACTTTGGGAGCGGCCAACTGTTTTACGGAGGATTTCCCCAAATAAAATTTGAGTTTTCCCCCCTCTCAATACGGGGAAAAATCCCCCCATTTTAGATCGGAAAGCAGGGCCCCAATGGGGGGGGAAACAGAATTCACCCCTCTACCGATGTTTTACTATTCGGCTGTCATAGCCGGGCAAATAAGAAAGCGGGGGCCATTTTAAAAAATGACTCCGGGGGGGCCCCTGCCTCCATTTTCCACGTAAAATTTCCCGGGTTTTGGGGGGTCATCTGCCTTGTCTTCCTCCCCTCCATCCACCTCCTCCAGCGCTCCTGCTCCTCCTCTCTTGTCACCGGGGTAGAAAATCCCCCAAAATTTCACCAGACAATCTTTTCCTTCCAATGTCCCCCTTTCCTCCTCCCCCCATTTCAGTCCCCCCCACCCCCATGTGGCCCCACAGATTAGTCCCCACTCTCCGCCCCCTCCTCCCAGAAAATTTTTTTCAGCACCCTTTTTCCAGGGACATGAAACAGTGGAATGACTTTATTCATCTGTTTCCTGGCGACGGGACAAAAACGGGGCCCCTCGAAGGGCCTCAACAAACGACAGGGGGTTTCCACGAAATTTCTCCCACTGGCGACATAAAAATTTACCAGGGGAGTTTTCGCCCTGCCAACATCAAAAAACCCTTTAAATTTCCCTTTTCTCTGTTCATACAGTCGGCCCAACATTGCAGGTTTGGAATTCCAACGGGGGGGAAAAAACATCGCATATCAGAGTGTGTTGGGGGGACCCTTCGGGGCCGCTGCAACTCGAGGAGGGTGTTCCTGGCTTTGTACAAAATGGATAAAGTGCATGCACTTTTTCCGGGCCCCTTTTTTCAGAATGTTTTTAAAATCGGGGGAAGACTTCGGGAAACCTTTTTTCACAACCAGATTAAAACAGGCCCATGCAGGCGCATGGACCATCCCTCCTGGGTGGCCCCGCGGGCCCATTTTTTTCCCCCCAAATTGTCCGCACCAGGGTTTTCCCATTTGCATTTTGGTTGGAGAAAGCCACAAAACGATTTTTTGGGTTTGCATGACGCGGAGCAGTTCCTCCCCTTTGTACAACTTTTCCCGAGGAAACCCCGGGTAGAACTGCGTGACACCGCTTTTTCCCTCCCACATTTTGGAAAGATGGGGGCGTATTTTTGTGGAGGCTGAGTTGGGGGTTTGGTTGGGGGAAGTAGGGCGGACATTGGCGCGGGTTGCGGGCAGTTTGAAAAAACGATGAGGAAAAAGGGCGCGTCTCCTTTCCAAGTTTTTGGGGTTTTTCCTGGCGGGAAAGCACATTCACCCATTGGGCTTTTAAAGACATGTACTGGCCCTGACCGTAGTTACAGCCCCAGACGTCCCGCGTTTCCCCGTGCCCCTTTGGGAACAAACCATAAGCCAAGGACGGGCCCCAACCTTCGGGTTCTACATATTTATGAATGCGGTACTCCCTTTTTGGGAAAAGAAATTACGGTTTGGGAACCTCCACCCGGGCTCGGCACAAGCCATTATTTTTTCTTAAAGCTGCAGAGCCCCACCTTTTTGGAAAAGGGGAGGGACTCCCCATTACCAAAAAATTTTTTGGGACAGGACCCGGGTCAGCTGTTTTGGCCAACCTTAGGGGGGTTTGGACCATACTTTTGTCTCTTTGCAATCGCCTCCCTGACGACTGCGGGCCCCTGAGTAGCGTGAGCGGCCCAACTGGCCCGGGAAAATTTTTATGTAAAAAGAGAAACAGCTCCCTTCTGCAAGGGTGGGGGCCCTTTGAACTGGCTGCAATGGCAGGGCAGTGCCATTTGGGCCCCGCGTTTTGGCTGCTGGGGGCGGCAGGATGGACCCCCACAACTGGGGGCCACTTTTCCCCCAGGCCCCCCGATGGTGACGCTGAAATTTTTTTGACCCAGGGGGCAGTTTTCCCCAACGTTAGCCCCCCCTGGCCCATGCCCCACTTTCTGCTTACAGTTTCTTAACTTTAAAACCCATATTGGGCTCCCCGGTGTCTTAGAAAAGGAAAACCTGCCAAAACCGTCGGTATCGATTTTCCCCCCAAAACGCCCCCCGCACGGGAGGACTATTTGCCGCCCTCCCCGCGCCCCTTTCGCGGGGGGGGGGGGGGGGTCGGGGGGGGGGTATTGCTACTTTATGGCCCTTTCAACCCAGTTTTTTTAAACCCCCTTTGGCCGCTTGGCTCCCCGACCCAAAAACCCCTTTTGGCCCAAAAAACCTTTGTGAAAACCCCAGGCCACACGCCCCACATGCTGGCCTGCCCCGGCTGCCTGTTTGCGCAAAAACTGAGGGTCCTCTTCTCCTGGACAAATTAATTCAAGCCCCTTAAACATCCCCCGGGCTCCCAAGTGGGGTCTCTACATATCATCATTTGTTTTTCCCCCGCCCAACCCCCTGTCCTCAAAACCGGTTTTGGGTTTAGCAGAGGCTAAACCCCTCACAAAAAGACCTCCCATCCCAAACTCTCAAAAACAAAACATAGGCCCCCTATTTCCCAAGAAGAAAGGGGAAATTTTGGGGCCCCCATTTTCTTTTGCGGCCAAGGGCCTCCCTGACTGCCCCCCAAATTTTTCCTCCCCTACATTTGGTGCGAGCCCGATCACAAAATAAAATCTCGGTTTGGGGGAAACCGGAGGGGACAGGGGCCCGGTTAAAAACCCAGTTTGGAGGGCCCCCCTAAACCCGCTGGGGGCCCATGCCAACAAAAGGGTTTTTTCCCAAAACTTTTCCCAAAAAACCCTCTTGGCTGGGGTTTTTCTTAAATTTTTCAATTTTAAAAGGAATTTGGTTTACCTAGTAAACCCAAATCAAAAAAACCAAAGGGGTTTGCTAGTAAATACACGGCCGCAAGATGACAGCGCATTTGGGGGCCCCCACCGATTGACCCCTCCCCCCCCGGGCGACTTCCCCTTGTTTGTCGCGACCTGCTCCCGGGAATTTTTTGGACCTCTCCCAAACCCCCCAGTGAAGAGCCTGCCACCCTCTCCACCTGAAAAACCCCTGATGCTTCTAAAATGTACGGGAACCCCTTTTTTTGGAAAGAAATAACCAGTAAAAAGAAAAATAACCCCCTTTTAAAAGACGCCAAATGAACCCCACTAAGAAGTTTGGGGTTTAACCCTTTTGGTTTTAAAAAAATCCTCCACAAATGGAAAAGGAAAAATTGCCCTTGGGTTAATTTGCCTTTTAAAAAAACTCTTTTATTTTAAACTGAATATAAAAAAACAAACAAGGTTTAAAAAAACCTTCGGAAAAATAAATTAAATGCTACAGAATTTCTTCGGGTTGGCGGTGAAAAACAAAGGTTTTTTTTACTGACTAAAAACTGCAAAACAACGCTTAAAAACCCCTGGATGTAAATTGCCCCAAAAGAATTTTAAAGAAAACCAACAAACAAAGTACTTTGGACGTGAAAACAATTGCCGTTTTTCCTACCCCCACACAACAAAAGAAAAAAATTGAAAAATTAAAAACCTTCCCCGCTTGTTAAAAATTCTACGGGAAAAAAATGTAAAAAATTTTTTGGCGTTGAAAATGACAAAATTTCTTGGGTTTCCAAACACACAAAAAACCCAACGCTTAAAAAAACCCCCGGAAATTTAAATTCCAAAAATTGAAAAACCACAAACTATCCCTTTTTTAGCGGGGTTTAAAAATTGCGGGGCTTTTTTCTACGCATACAACAAGAGAAAAAAAATTTAAAAAAAAACCTTTTCGCTTTTTAATTTAAATGCACAAAAAAAAAATGTATATTTTTTTTGGCTTGAAAAATAAGGGTTTTTTGGGGGCCCCCACACCAGAAAAACCAACGTTTAATTTTAAACCCCCTATGTAACTTGCGCAATAGAATGAAGTGGTATTTGTATTGTAAAAACGCTGTTTCTTTAAATGAATACAACAGGAACTGGCTTAGATCCCACTTGGATATTGAATGTATATGCAGCTGCAGTGGACGCACACTGGATTCAGATCCAATACCCCAAAAAATCAGAAATAGAACATTAAGAGAACAGTCTCTGAGACAAGCGGAGACACCCCACAAAAATCGCTGTATAAAAATCAGTTCTTCAGTGAGAGCTATCACAATCAGCCGCGGCAGCACCTTCCCTGATCAGTACAGTTAGCTTGCGGCGTCGCGCTCGGATTTATATAGTGCGGTGACGTCACAGAATCCCGCCGGTCTCTGATTGGCTTCATCTCTGCACATGTCATGCAGGCTATGCCCTTCTTCCTCCCAGAGTGCTTTGCCCCGATGTAGCGCCATGTGCTCGCAGCCATTTTATCAATCAAAAGCACACTTCGTTCACCACAATCCGAAGTACCCAAACTTCGACTTCATTCAGAACCGAAGTTTTCCTGAAATTCTAAACGAATTCCACTTCTTTAGAATCGATTCGCCCATCTCTAATTATGATCCATTTTTAACTGTTTAAATATATGCTGACAGATCTGAAACTGAGTTTCAATTAAGGACATGACTTTACAGACTGTCCAAGTATGACTAATCAACAGATAACAGCTCCGCATCTACTGGGCTACAGCCCCTTTCTATTTCTACATATCTTCATCATTCCATGTGACTTATTTGAAAAAGGTCAAGTTGACCGAAACGTAATAAGACTGGTCACTATTGTACTGTTTCACATATTATGGAGCCTGTGAATTAATGTTCCATAAAATTCATATTATTTTGCATTGGATTCTTGGAGTGCTGCCAAATATTTATATTAATTAACAGATAGTTTCCACTGCCAAGGATTTGAAATTTCTAATAGGCACTTTATAGATACCTAATCATAAGAGATGGAGTGCTGACCACTTTGACCTTTTATGTTACATATATGGTGGTTCTGCAACCAGGTAACAGCCTCTTTCATATAATCTTGCTAGCTAACATAATACTTTCTAATTTCTAACGTTTACACACTGCATAAATGTGTGCTAAAAGCTGGGAGACTTAATTAACTAACAAGTTAATGACTTGTTAATGACTAACTTTAGAAAGGTTAAAATAATTAAACTTATGTAGTCTTGAGAAAAGACTTCTAAGGGGAGACATGATTAATTTATATAGGTATATAAATTGTCACTACAAAAAATATGGTGAAATGTTTTTGCATGTAAAACCCTCAAAAGACAAGGGGAAACTTTCTCAGTCTAGAAAAAAAGGTTCATTCTCTAGAGGTGACAAACCTCAGGAGCTAGTGTAGACCATTTGTTAAAAAAAATAATATCAGCACCTATGTAGACATATAGGATTCTTGTTTTGAATATTGATCCAGTCTAATTGCCACTTGAGATAAGGAGAAAAATGTTTCCTTTATTGCAGACTGGTTCATGCCTTAAGGGTTCCATACTGTATTTGTTGATCAATAGGGGGAACAAAGGTTTTAAGATTACCTATAACCCTCCCCATTCTCCATATCTTTGGTTGAACTTAATGGGCATGTCTTTTTTAACCATACTAACTTGACTTTTGAGTAGCATATTCTGTGATGCTTTATTTGTTGGAAAATCGGAATTATGTATGTTTGTACTTATGCATGTTTGATAGGCTATGCCACCTTTTTTAAAAATGATACAGATGTCAGCATCTAAGATGAAGAATGGGGTAACATGATAGTAAATATGGAGCATAAACTGTTAAAGTGTATTTTCTTATCAATTAATTTTTTGTCATATGACACTTACTACAAAACCTATATTGTACCTTAATATTGAGCTTAGAAGGCAGCTGCATGAATAGCTTTAGGACTCTAACTATTATTTTCAAACTACATATTCCAAATAAGACCCTATTTGCATCATGTTTTTGGCCTCTGTATTGGTATCCATCACTGTGTCTAGTACATAAATCATATGTACTGGGGCAAACATTGTTCAAAACAGACTACATTTGCCCTATTTGCTTCTCTATGTCCCTGGGGGGGGGGAGGGGGGGGGAGGGGGGGGGGGGGGGGGGTGGGGGGCGGGCGGGGGGGGGGGGGGGGGGGGGGGGGTTGGTCATCCTTTTCAAGGTATCCTGATAGAGACCAATGACAGAAGCCAAAAACATTATGAATTGGGCCTAAACCTTGTTTTTTAAGAGGATGATTATTAGACATGTTTGGAACATAATTATCCTTTAACTGTGGGAAAACTAGCTAGATATGTTACAGCTGCATGCCATAAAATACTGGAATATAGAAAGTTGGGTTTTCTAACAGAAGAATTACTTATATTCTTTTAAAGTCTTAAATGAACTAGTAAACAGTGAACATCATTCTTATAACACCAACATATGTTAGCTTAAAAATGCCAGTAGCCATAAGATCATTTTAACAAAATCACAGGCAACTGTCACATATCTAAATTGTAATTGGCTATAAAAAACAATGGTTTTAGCCTCTTAATTTTGTTTCACTTTAATTTTACCCTCTGTTAAAGAAAAGTGCATAAGGTACAATTTGTTCTCTCTCTCAACTGGAATTAATATACCTGTAGTCAAGCTCAGGACTGGATATAAGTATGGCAGAAAGTAGGCAAACGTCTAAGGATGCCAAGGATTATTGAGGGGGGGCTCATGAGCTAAGTCTCGTCCAAACAAGAACCCCAGCCACTTTCTTCAGTGGCCGGGACTGAGATATCTTCAGTTTCTAGCTGTTTAACTTTTTAGATGCCGCAAATAACATAACCTACAAACATTTGGCAATTATGCGTCCCCCCCCTTCCACCATCTGAAATTGGCCCACAAAGTGACACAAATGCGAGATCCAACTGGTAGGCATGTAGCTGGAAGCCTGTGAAGACCCCCAGATTTGATTACTTTTGTCGGCTATTACATTACATGGTATAGAGTAGGAAGCTGTTTAAGCCACAATCTGTAATACGATATTAGTGTTAAGAATAGTGGTACAACTTTGATCATGCCTCAAGTAGTCAAGTACCTTACAGGGAATACAATACAAGAATAGAAATTAATAATTTTAAAATAAAAAAATAAAAAGTTCAAAAACAATCCCCCTTTTCCAATTGTACAAATTTAAAAAAATGTAAAAAAAAATGCAAATGGTATCACCACATCTCTAAAAGTCCAATCTATTTATATGTAATCTTATTTATCCTGCATGGAGAACACCATAAAAAAATAACCAGATCCAATGTTGAGGGTTTTTGTCCATTTTTCTCAAAAAAAAGTGAATCATTATTCAACAAGAATCTGAAATGGTACCAATTTAAACCAAAAATCAGGCCCCCACATGGGTCAGTAGACAAACAAAGAAAATAACATTTAAAAAAATATCTTGGTATTGTACTGACCTGCTGCATAATTATACCGCAACCCACCAAAAAAGATGGCCACAATGTGTTTTCAGCCACATTCCCACTTAGCTTGTTAGCGGCACAACCGTAGGCCCCCCATGCATCACGCCCATCCAGGCCATAAGTGCCAGCTAAATACTTTCAACCTTAAGCGTCAAGTTTAAAGCCTGCTCACGCTTAGTTTATGTTGAAGCCAGCTCTGATCAACTATGGAAGTTCTCTGACCCCCCAATCTGCACAAGAAACTTTTGCAATTCTCTCGCTGTAAGACATAGCATTAATTGAATAAAAACCTGTACTTTAACCCCTTTATCTTGTCCACTGTATGGAAAATTGGACAGCACTGAACTAAGTCATTTTCATACATTAACAAATAACCCTACAACTAAAGAACATACGCTGTCCTTTGTTTCATTTTCAGATATAATTCGACATCCTACACGCCAGCCTAAGTAACCTTTATTACCTCTTGTGCATGTATACTAACAAATGTGTTCTGCACTAAGTACCTTATTACCATGTCAAACCATAAAATTCTAATTTTATGCGATGCATGTGGCCAAATACTACATTTTGGGAATTAAAGTGTATCCGTTCTTTTTTTATAATAAAAAAAAAATGTTTTTTTTTTTAAAAAAACTGTGAAATCCTTTATATGGTGTACAGTTTCAAGTTGGGTTTTGAGTCTAGAACAGGTCCCTTATTTTGCTCATATAACAATTCGGGCAAACATTCTAAAACCATGCATTTCAGTTGCCAAAACAGATTAATGTCACAGTTCATATAAAGCAGAAATTGATATTCTAAAACGAGAGGTGGAACACTGAACTTAAAAAGAATTAACCTTATATATAAGTAAATATCACACAAAAATCCGGCGTCTTGGGAGTTATATTGAAAACTTTTCACACAGAATTTAGGTCATACAGTAAATCTAAGTGCTTGTGACATCATAGCTGTGTTTTACTATGGTACTTTAATGTTGCATAAACATTGTATTATGTTTGCTTTGAATTAAAGTCTTGCAATTCTACAAAAGATCAAAAATAATTTGGTGTTTATGATAAGAAAAAAGTTTAAGATGAGAGACATTTTGCAAGTTAATTTAAAAGCAATCATTTTCATGAAAGCCCAGATTACTTACAATTACATAGCAATTTATATGTTTAAACAATTCACAGCAGGATTGACAGATAATGCAGTGAGGTCGCATATGGCTAAAAATTGCCATATCTCTTATTTTCATCAACCTATTAAAAGTCTGTATAAAATCCAGCAAAGACAAGACCCGTAAAGTCAAAACATTTATGAGTCTATTGCCACTCGGAATTAATTTAATGGATTCTTTCTTCATTTCACTTATCTAAACTGTTTTTTGAAAGTAAGATGTAAATGTTTCACAATGGCTTAAATTTGCGGACGCATATTTCACGCGTATTTTGGCGCGTACTGCCGCTTAAAACGCGGCAAATCGCCCATAATTACGGTAATCCAAACCTCCTCATAGAGAACTATGGATTACGCCATCCCTCCTCCCCACTCGTACAATGCCCGGGGGGGGCCCATATCATATATCTCTATCCCCATCGACTGTACGCGCGGGAAAAAAAGGTTACATGGCAATTACTTGCGCGAAAACACCGGCGCGAGCAATGCATGTTCTGAGAGCCGACAGGCAGCCGGTCCCCGCCGCACCCCGGAAGCGCGACACCCCCAAAACACACTATAACTTCGGCGCGTACCTGTACTCGCTGCAGTACATCGTGGGAACATATCATAACTAATAATTCCTGTGTTTGAAGGTCATGGATTACAGACACCCTAATTGATTACTCACTTTCCAACAGTTTAGATAAGTGCAAAAAGCTTGCTTGTAATACAGGCAGTTTAATGGAAGCACAGTTAAAACTGCACCAAAACGTGCTGTGGTATGAAAGCACCCTTATGCAATGTCAGCACCAGTCAGCTGAAGTAATCAAACATTTAAGCAACTTTTGTAACCTATTTAAAGTAGCTAGGATTAGACAGCATAGACAAAATCCCTACACACATACTTCCCAACAGAGATATGGGCGAATCGATTCTACAAAGTTGGAAGTTCGTTTAGAATTTCAGGAAAACTTCGATTCTGAACGAGAGTCAAGTTTGGGGTGGATATCCGCGGAACGAAGCGTGCTTTTGATTGCATAAAATGGCTTGCGAGCACAATGTGTTAAACATGGGCAAAGAAGTCCTGGGAGGAAGAAGAGGGCATTAGCCTACATGACATATGCAAGATAAGCCAATCATAGGACCGGCGGGATTCTGTGACGTCACTTGCACTATATAAGTCCGAGCGCGCGACGGCAGGAACTCATACCGCTCTCACTGTGCTGATTACAGGAAGGGTGCTGCCGCGGCATGCATATGATAGTCTTACTAAAGCACTAATTATTTAATACAAGCGATTTTTGGTGTGTCACAGCTTGTCCCAGAGACTGCTTCTCTTAACGATCTAATTCAGGGATTGAACTGAAAGTCCATTGTGCGTCCAATGCATCAGCAATGTACATTTTAATATTATCTGCTCAGTTCTTCTTCAGCACATAGAATACCAAGGCGTTTCACAATCCAAAATACCACTTAAATTTTTTTGGTGCGCAATTTCTTTTCGCAATTAGATCCAGGGGTTAATTAGGCGTTGTTCTGCTGTTAGTTGGTCACTAAAAAGAAACGTTCTTTTCACCTCCAAAGAAGAAATTTTGCCTGTAGCATATTCATTAACCGAAGGTTAATTACAATTTTTTCTGTGTTGTAAACTATAAAATACATGTCCATTTTAACAACGCCTACAAAGCCTGGTAATTTTTTGGTTGCTCATTTCTTTTGCGCAATTTAGATCCAGGGTTAATTAAGCGTTGTTCTGCTGTTGTGGTCATAAAAGAAACTTTCCCTTTTTCACCTCCAAAGAAGAAATTTTGCCTGTAGCATAATTCATATCCAAAGGTTAATTACAAGTTTTTTTTTTTGTTGTGTTCCGTAAAAATACATGCCATTTTAACACGCTACAAAGTGGAAAATTTTTGGTTGCTCATTTCTTTTGCGCAATTTAGATCCAGGGGTTAATAAAGCGTTGTTCTGTTGTTGTGGTCTTTAAAAAGAAAAGATTTTTTTTTCACCTCCAAAGAAGAAATTTTGCCTGTAGCAAAATTCATAAAGAGATGGGCAAATTTGGGATTCTAACAAGTGGAATTCGTTTAAATTTCGGGAAAAAAACTTGGGTTCGGAACAAAGGGTCAAATTTTGGGGGACTTCGGGGAACGAAAGTGTGCTTTTGATTGATAAAATGGCTGCGAGCAAAATGGGACTGTTTTCTCTTTGACATCTTTTCCCCCGGTCCGTGCTCCTGCTCCTCGCTATTATGGCACCCATCGCCCACAAGGCGATTGCAAAAAAAAACAGTATGCGCCCAACATCTAAGGTGCAGCAGTGCCCGGGCCCCTGTCCAATTTTGTTGGTACTCAGTCCCTCCCTTTCCAAATGGTGGACTCTGCACCTTTCAGAGAACAAAGGGGCTTGTCCCCGACCCGAATGGAGTTTTTAACCCATTTTTTCTTTTCCAAAAAGGAGTACCAGCAATTCAAAATGTGTAGAACAGAAGGGGGCCAGCCTTGAGCTTATTTTTTTGTTCCACGGTGCCGGCAGCGCGACGGGGGACTGTAATACGGTCAGGGCCAACAGTCCTTTCCCGGCCCCTGCATAAGTGTTCCTGCCCGGGGACACCAAAAATTTGGACAGGAACCCGCTTTCTCCTCCACGTTGTCAAACTGCGACTCCTGCCCAATGTCCGCCCTTCCTCACCCACCACCCCCACCATCTCACCTCCCAAGTACTGCTCCATATCCCAAAATGTGTAGGCAAGCAGTGTCACGCATTCTACACCTGGCTTGCCTGGGCAAAACGAAGTCACACGGGGGGAGGAACTGTTCTGCGTAATGCACAAAAATCGATGTGTGGCTTTTCCGCCCAACTGAAAATCGGAACCAGGTGCAGACAAGGAGTAACATGGTGTCCGCGCTGCACCGAGGAGGGATGGTCCATGCGCCCTGCAGGGCGCACATTTTAATTTGGTTGTAAAAAGGGTTTCCCTGAAGTTTCCCCGATTTTCAAAGTTTCTGAAAAGTCCAAAAATGTGCATGCATTTCATCCATTCCTACAAAGCCGGAACACCCCCTGAGTTCAGCGCAGAAAAGGGCCCCCCCCCAACACACTCGGATATGGGGTTTTTTTCCCACCCTTGGAATTCCAAAGCCGCACAGTTTGGCCCGACTGTATGAACAGAAAAAGGCCATTAACGTTTTTTTGATGATCCAGGGGGACGGGAGTACTCCCCTGTAAACTTGATTTCAGCCAGGGGAAGCTCTGGTGACACCTCCTTTTTTTTGAGGCCATTCGAGGAGGGTGTTTTTGTCATCCCAGGACTAGGGGATGAGTAACGTCTTTCCACGCTTCATGCCCTGGAACAGATGCTGAAAAACGTCGGGGCGGGGAAAACTGGAGATTTTGGGACTACATCTCGGGGCCACTAGCCCGGGGACTGAAATGGAGGAGGAGGAGGGGGAATTGGGCAGAACTTTTCGGTGAAATGAGGGGATTTTCCCCAGGTGACAAAGGGGGGGAAACGGGAAGCTGGAGGGGGTGATGGAAATGGGGGCGAGGCAGAGACCGAAAGCACCGTGGCAGTTACAGGGGAGATGGAGGGCGGGGGCCCCTTGGAGTCACTTGTGCAGTGGCCCGCAGCACTTATTTGCCGGGCTATGACAGCCGAATAGTTCAGCACGGGCAAGGGAGACCCTGGCTCTTCACCCTTTTGGGACCCCTGAAACCAGTCCAAAGGGGAGCCTTTTTCCCAGGGGCTGGGGAGGGAGGACAAACCAAAACTCCGTAGTCATTTGGGCCGTGCCTATGTGCGGCATCGTCCCCCCCTTTGACGGTTGCCCGGGGGTTTTTTTAGCCTACTACTACTGCCGGGGCTGCTGGGGGAAGGTGGGGCGTGGGAGCAGTACCAGCTCCTTCAGCAGCAACCTAAGTTTTGGAGTACTGGACACTTCCTTCCCCGCCAGTGGGAGGCAGTCCCGCAGCACAGAGGACCGGGACAGTCCCAAAACCAACAGGTGGTGGCCTACTTGGACGCACTCTCCACCCCCAGTTAAAGATCCCTGGACACTAGGCAGCAAACGGGATGTGGGGCCGCAACTTGCCGTTTTTACAGGGGGAAAGCTGTCCACCCCGGCCAGTAGTGAGGACAGAGCGGGTGTCATGCGGCGGGGGCCATCCCCCCAAAGGAGAACTCGCTTGTCCCGGGAAATGTGGAACACGACCTTTGTCAAATAATCAGGCGGGGATGGGCCCCAGGATTTCCCACCCCAATGCCTTAGGCGCGACTACATCGCCATGAAACCCTCACCCAAACGTGAGAAATGTGTCGGGTTCAAACTACCTCCTCTGCCACTATTCTGAAGCCGCCACCCCCCCCCTGATGCCCACAATCGCTGCCATTTCTCACTGCCTACCACCTTTCCAGGGGCTGGTATTGCCCCCCCCCCCCACACTTGTCTGTGCCACCTATGACCTCTGTGCTGCGCTGTAGCTGGGGCCGTGACTCCCCACTGTGTCATTGTGCACTCTCCCACCCATCGGGTTTTTCCTGCCGTCACCTCCACCTCTGTCTTGTGCCACTCTGTGGCCCACTCCTTTTTTGCTACCTCCAGAATGTCATTGTGCCACTGTTACCCATGCGCCGGGGTGTTGCCGTGACCTCCACACTTTCCCCTTTTGCCACTGTCGACCTCATGCTGCCGTCACCTCCACCTCATTTTTTGGCCACTCTGTGGCCCACTCCGTTTTTTTCCACCTCCAAATTATTGTGCCCTGCCTGAGTCATGCGCTGCGTGGGTGCTGCCGTGACCTCCACACTTGTCATTGTGCCATTGCTGACCCCTTTTGCTGCTGTGGGCCCCCCTCAAATTCCATGCCTTCATTTTCCCCAATGGCCTACTCCTGTTTTTGCCACCCCCCAGAAAAGTTTTTGTGCTATTTTCCTGACCTCATGCTGTGCTGTGGCTGCTGCCGTGCCTCCCCAAATCTGTCATTGTGCCACTGATGACCCCATGCTCTGCTGGGCTGCTGCCGTGACCTCCACTCTCTGTCATTGTGCTACTCCCTTTCCTCATGCGTGCTTTCCTTTACCACACCTCTTCATTGTGCCACTCGTGGCCTACTACTGTTTTGCCGCCTCCAAATGCATTGTGCCATTACCCACCTCATGCGCGCTGTGGGTGCTGCCCTGACCTCCACTCTCTGTCATTTTGCCCTCTGTGCCTACCCTGTTTTTGCCCCCCCAGAATGTTTGTCCATGTCGACCCCATGCTGCTGCTGTGGCTGCTGCCGTCCCTCCCACTGTGCATTTTCCACCCTGACCTCATGCTGCTGCTGCCGTAACCTCCCACACTCTTCATTGTGCCACTTCTGACCTCATGTGTGCTGCCGTTACCTCCACTCTCTGTCATTTTGCCACTCTGTGGGCCTACTCCGTTTTTGCCAACTCCAGAATGTCATTGGCCACTGCTGACCCATTGGCGTGGGCGCTGCCGTGACCTCCAACTGTGTTTGTCCACGTCTGACCTATCGCTGCTGTGGCTGCTGCTGTGGGCCCCCCACACTCTGTCATTGTGCCCCTCGTGGCCTACTCCCGTTTTTACCACCTCCGAATGTCATTGTGCCACTCTCGACCTCATGCTGCGGGGGTGTGCCGCACCCCACACTTGTCACTGATGTTTCCACTGAACCTCTGCTTGTTTTTTTCCCCGCTGTCGCGCCATGACTTTATCAGGGTACATTTCCCCCTTTAGTTTTTTTGGTCAGTTTTTTCCCTCCCCCTTTAAATCCCAGGAATTTTTTAAATGAAGCGATTTTAAGAGGGGCGGCAGTCATCCGGGGTATACTAAAAAAAAAACATTTTATGAAGACCAACCAAGCTCCCCCTGCATATATAAGCATGGCACCAACGTTCTCACACCCGCAGGCCGTCAGCCCGGAAAAAGCGTTTTTTAACGCGATTCCCCCGAAGCAATTCGGACCGAAAATAATTTTGTCCAAAAATTTGGGGAAGTCACCGAATCGAATTTTTTAGAAATTCGCCATCCAATCCAACATCTAATGCTCAAATTGGGGAAAAACAATGGAACGTTCACTGCTGGACATTTATGTGATCTTTATAGTCTTTCCTCTTTGTCGTCACATTCTGGAACAGTACCGCACAAAATACACTTTTGGGAGATATTTACATATTTTATTTATTGAGCAGTAGTCATTTCCTGAGTAAAGATGAAATTATTGTAACGCATATGCCATTATTACTGTTAGGGTATGCTCACATGGCGTATTTGCGGTTCATACTTCAGAGCAAAATTGCTCTGCAATACACCAGATATACGGGCCGCAAATACAGTAATTCATAGTTCTCATAAGAAGCTATGATTACCTGATATTTTCCCTAACGTATTTCCGCCGGAGAAAGAAGTGACGTCCCCCTCGAGGATATGAATTCTATGGGAATGGGGACGATACACCCAAAGAAATGCCCTAAAAATTGTTTTATTAGTGAGTGTTATGAGTATTTACTGTCACCATCTTTCTAGTGAAACTAAAATGGTGCTTAATCATGGCTCTTCCAAAGAAAACTTAATGCCATAAGCTAACAAAGGGTAAAAGGGGGCCGAAAAGTCTCAGGTGGTATAAGCCATGCTTTTAACCTCTTAACCCCATAAGGACCCAGTCAGTTTTGGGCCCTTCCGACACCCCATTTTTTTAATCACATGTGTCATTTATGAGAGAAAACTTTTTCCACTTTTCTATCCATGTGTTCAGAAATTTTTTTCTCTGACACATTTGTGCTTTAAGTTAAAGATATTTTGGCCAAGAATCTTGTTGTTTGTAGTTTGGGATTGCGTTGGCTATCGAGATCGAGTGATAGTCGTTTCGGCCGCAAACGATAAGGTTTTCGATAGGAATCATTATGAGGGGTTACCATTAAGTCTATGGGAGAGCAACAAACCTTCATTATTACACCCAAACAAGGTGGGGAAGCTGAAATTAACATCCACAACAGTCAAATGGATACTGCTACATCTTTGGCAACCACTTGGTTAAAAAGTCCAGAAAAAAAGTCACAGACCATCACATCCCCCTCTTGTACCCCCCATGACACTAAAACCCCGCATCACCCCCAAATTAAAAAAATGCCAGAAGGCAGTATATTTGAACCTCATGTTACTTAACTGGCATTTAAACCCGTCCGGAAAAGCAGCATGACCCCAAAACCCCATGACCCCCGATTTAAAAAATGCCGCAAAAGGATCTTTCAACCACCCTTTTTTGTTGAACTGGACACTAACTAATCGTCCCAAACCCCAAATTACCCTTAAACCGTCTGAAACCCCCAGTTTAAAAAGTGCCAGAAAAAAGGAGTCTTTCAACCCCATTTAGTTGAACTGGACAAAACTGTCCCTGTCCTGGGTCCACAGTATGACCATTAAAAACCCCC